>APFE030015855.1:0-55515 GCA_000404065.3 Pinus taeda | reverse complement strand
GAATGAAGCAACAGGCAGATCAACATCGCAGCGAAAGAAGTTTTGTTGTAGGTGATTGGGTATTTCTACGGCTACAACAATATAAGCAAATGTCCCTCAAGCAAGCTAAGAAGGATAATAAATTATCACCAAAGTATTATGGTCCGTACAAGGTGTTGCAAAAGATTGGTACTATGGCATACAAATTGGATTTTCCTGCAGCTTCTCAATTGCACCCAGTCTTCCATGTTTCATGTTTAAAGAGGTTATAGGCGACAAGCTCCCAGTACAAACAATATTGCCAGAACTTGACGAGGAAGGAAAAATTATATTGGAACCGGAAGCAGTCATAGAAACAAGATCTCGACAGCTACGAAATCGATCAATTTCGAGTATCTTATCAAGTGGAAGAACTTATCTGCGGAAGATTCCACATGGGAGGATGAGAATTTTATACAACAGTATCCAGAACTACTCAAGCGTTGAGGACAACACTTTTTTTGAAAGAGAGGGGCATGTTGGGTCCCTATAATACTAGTGATTACCCCATTACTATGGAAGTTGTACCCCTTATTAATATTGTTGTGCCCCTATTGCCCCCATATTGTTATTACTGTGCCCCATAGAATCCCTCTATTGTTATTTTTGTGGCTTTATATTATTATTGTTAGGTCGGCTGGGTTATATTGTGACTCCTTAGACTCCTATATATAGAAAGGAGGTTTTATCATTTGAATCATCCAAGAATTGTTCATTTATTTATGTAATGTAAAGGAGGTTGCCCCCTCGAAGAGGCTGAATTCTAAGGCATTGATCTATCTTTTCTATCTTTTCTTGAGCTGGTTTCATAACATTCTATGAGTCAAAGACCTAGCATCTTCAAAATATAGCTTGGCACATCTGAAAAGCAACTCATGGATCTACCTAAAATTTGTCTAATGCTCAAAATGAACTTTTAAGATGACAACTGATGACTTAGGGCATCTTTATATAATATCTCTAACCATTCCCTTAGATGTGATTTCATTTTTTTCATTAGTTATTTTTTCATGCAGTTGAGTTCTATGTCCTTATAATTCATATGTTAGAATGGGATTTCTATTCCAACAAATGTTTTATGTATACTTGATGATTTTGGTTTTGAGCGGATATCTATTTTATGTACTTTTGTTTTCTTAGATACAAGATTCTAGATTCTCACATTCCTTTAGTGAAGAAATGTGTCACTATGTGGAGCCAAATCTTATCCACAATTTTTTCAACAGTCTGAGAAAGTAGTGTATAAAAAGGTGGAGAAAAAATTTTAGAGATCAAAGTCATCTACTATCATGAAGTTATCATTGTAAACCCAATTTATGTAATGTCTATTGTAAATGATGCTAGTATGACCATTTAATTATGTAACAACACCTAGGCAAGCCTTTTATTTTGGAAAAGGATTTCATCCTAGGAAGTTTTTTAACCTCCTTGAATTATGTGTCGTTGTAAACATGCATAATCGATGGATTTTTTCTTCCATCTTAAACCCCAAAGCTAGGGTGGAATTAGTTGACAAGGTCTTACGTGAGTCCTACTGTTATATCAAGTCTATTGTAAAATCATGTTTGAGAAAAATTCTAGTGCATGGTCCCTCGAAGTCAGACACCATGGATAAATTATTTTATTACAAGCCGTTATAGCTCCAAATCTCACTCTTGTGGTTTGTGATGCTGCACTCATGGCCTAGGGCAACCCCTCCTTCCAGACCTAGTCCAAAATTTAAAAAACAGTTTTTTATTCCCTATACGCGACATTGCCCTGAGCTAAATGTGTGTATACGCAGGTCTGTGTATACCCAACCCACGTATATGTCTTAAAACACCTAAAAAAAAATAAATCTCCTTAATTTCGGGTAGAGATCACGGGTTTTACCTGTTGATTACCTGTTAGTGCTCGTGGCCCAACTGTTCCCAACGAATTCCCAACTAAAAAACTATTGTGGGAGAAGTATAAAAAGGCTTCAATGGGAAGGCCAAAGGGAGGAGAGAAGAGAGAGAAAGATTATTATGCTAAGATTTCCCTAACCAGGTCTGAAGATCCTAGTGCCTCCTACACTTCCCCCATTCTACAGGAAACCCTTGTTTCCTTGGGTGTGTTGATGTTTTCATACTACTTGAGATATCATGGAGTAAGTCATGGAAGGAGTTTGTTAAAGGCTTGAGACTGGACGAATCGAGGAGACGGTTCCGCTTGGAGCCTGCAAAAGGATGAATCAGGTGAAATTATTCCTTTCCGTACTTTATTTGTCTATAATAAAAGAAACATGTGTCTTTGTTCCTGATATAGATCTTCTTCGTGTTTATGATATTCATGTTATGAGTCATATGTGAACGGTTGTTTAATTGCATAAATAACTACCTTTCCTTATAATATGAAGATGGTTTCTTTATGATGTTCAGTCCATATATTGTTGTACTTTCTTGAATTGATTGTCTTGCAGGTCAAAGGAGCAAAAGGAACTCCAAGAAGGGTTTGGACCCTGGAAGGCTCTTCTTAAATGTAGGACCTCAAGTATGCCCCCTATCGTAGAGTTTGCTTATAGTAGCATTATGGCTATATGGAATGTGTGTTTCTTTGTATAGATAACCTCCAGTCTGCTAGGGTATCCACCCAAGACCCTAGGGGAGTTTATCCCACAAATACCGACCTTCATATTGAGCGACCCCCAGTTGAGACTATACCACGTATACCAAAAGGTTCCGCTAAACGCGCGACTATTAATCCTAACGCTTGGGCCACCCAGAATTATTCCATTGTGGAGGATCTGGCCCAGAGTCCATGCACCATGTCTGCTTTAGAGGTTCTCCAGTCGTGTCTGGCTCAACGAAGTGCCTTACTCTCGGCAATTGGGGCAGTTGATCCAACTAATTCTTTAGTGCTCACTTTTGACATGTTAAATGTCAAAAAGCGACTCCCTCATCACATGGCTTTTCAGATAATGGCTACATACCGAAAAATTAACATTTTTCGCACCGTTATTGATGAAGGAGCTTCCACGTGCGTTATGTCAATGTCATGTTGGAAGGCCATTGGATCTCCTTCGGTTGTTCCTTCACCTACCCTCCTGACTGCGTTTGATGGCCATTCTCACAAGCCGCATGGGATTATCCCGGCCTTTCCTATATGTGTTGGAGGAAAGGTCGTCAATATTGAAGTAGAGGTCACAGATGCTAACCTAGACTATAATCTCCTCTTAGGAAGGAACTGGGTATACGAGATGGATGCCGTCGTTTCAACTCTGTTTCGTGTCATTTGATTTTCTCATGAAGGGAAAATCGTTAAGGTTGATCAGTTGGATTATTGTCCATATGATCCTCAAGCAAATTCTGACTCTACTGTCCCCTTAGTGGATAACCCTCGCCCGCCTACTGAGAATTTAGGAGTTGGGATGTATTCCTCATTGATGGGTACCTTTGAGTTTCCCTCTCCTATCGCTCGAATCAATGTCGTTTCATCATCCAAGGAGCCTCTTCGAGAAGGGTTCTTCCGAACTCATTATTTTTCAGACCCTTGGACCTTGCCTTCACCTATGACCACATTAGCTGAAGGACAAGTAAATGGAATGGCATCCCCTATGTCTGCGGCTGAGCTTAGATATCAGTCTATTGTTAACTCTGTTGACGACCACTCCGCTCCTATTTTCAAAGAGGAGTTTGAGGGTGATGTGGCCTCGGCTTGGGCCTTTGATTCCACCTCCACCTTGGACTGCTTAGATACGGTTTTACCTTCTGAAGAAGCAATCCTCGAAGTAATGATGGATGTAGATCGACCCTGGGAAGACTTACACCATCAGTCATATTTCCTTCCTCCGTTGCAGGAAGTGGAATCTAGGTTCTTAAAGCTATTCACTAGTGATGTTTGTAAGATATCAAATCCTTTGGCTCCAGCACACTTTTGTGTTGAAGGTAATATGTCGGTGATTTCAGAAACGATATCTATAAACATCTCTAGGGACCCCAACATGATCGAGAATCGCTTCATCGGAATTGAATTTTCCCCTGAAGAAGTTCAAATTTACACCGACATTTTCAAGGAATTTCGAGATGTATTTGCTTGGTCTTATGAGGAAATTCCTGACATTGATCCTTCTATATTTCAGCATGAGATCAAGACGTATGAAAACGCTAAGCCGGTTCATCAAAGGCTTCGACCGGTTAATCCTAGGAAAGCGGCAGCCATTAAAGCCGAAGTAGAGAAGCTACTCAAGGCGGGTTTTATATACCCTGTTCCTCTTACCGATTTGGTTTCTAATCCAGTCCCTTAGATAAAAAGCAAGGAACAATCCGAGTATGCATCAACTTTAGGGACTTAAACAAGGCTTGTCCAAAAGATAATTACCCCACGCCATTCATTGATCAGATTATTAACGAGTCTGTGGGTAATGATATTTTTTCCTTCATGGACGGTTTTTTGGCTTATAATCAAATTTCCATCCATCCTGAGATCAACATAAGACGGCTTTTATATGTCCCTAGGGTACCTTTGCATACAGAAAGATGCTGTTTGGTCTCAAAAATGCTGGAGCTACTTTCCAGTGGGCCATGTCATATGCTTTCCATGACATCAAACATATCATCGAAGCATACTTGGATGATCTCGCTGCTCGTTCTCGAAAGAGAACTGATCACCCCAGTCACCTTCGAATGGTTTTTGAGCGATGTCGTTTTTATAAAATCCGGTTGAATCCCAACAAGTGCGTTTTCACTGTTACGTCTGGTCGGTTGTTAGGGTTCATCGTGTCAAAGGAAGCGATTAGGGTTGATCCCTTCATGGTGGAAGCAATAGTCCAGTTGCCTCCCCCGTCCTCCATTCGACAACTTCAAAGTCTTCAAGGGAAGGCTAATTTCTTAAGACAGTTTATAGTGAACTATGCCGAGATCACTAAAGGGTTTATGCATTTGTTCCACAAAGGGGTTCCATTCATGTGGGATGACTTTGCGCAATGGTCATTTGATGCTTTGAAAAAGGCATTAGTCTCTGCCCCACTTTTGAGTCCACTGGATTATGGTAGGGACTTCCTTTTATACCTCACTACAGTAGAATCAACCATTGGTATGGTTCTTGTTCAGGGAGACGATGCTCTTACAGAGCATGTGATTTATTATTTGAGCCGAGGCTTGATAGGTCCTGAACTTCGCTACTCTCTGGTTGAGAAGTTGGCCTTGGCAACTGTCCACGCTGTCCAGTGGCTCCGTCATTATATTCTGCTACGCAAAACTTTTGTCTTGGCAGTGGTCAATCCGTTTCAGTTTGTCCTTAGTACGCAAGTGATTTGGCGCAAATATAATCGATGGATTGTCATTTTACAAGAATTTAATCTTGAGTTCTTGTCCGCCAAGTCCAAGAAATCTATGGTTTTTTCCGAGCTAATTTCCGAGTTGCCTTGTGGAGAGGATACTGTTTACGAGGAAAGTTTTCCCGAAAAACATTTATTCCTCATCTCTTCACTCGACCCTTGGTATGGAGATATCATTGTTTATCTCCAGACTTCGAAGTTTCCCTCTACTTTCTCTAAGGATGAAAATCGCAAATTATGTCACCTCGCTAAAAATTATGTTATCATTGGTGATACATTATATTGTCGGGGGGTTGATTCAATCCTTCGGCGTTGTTTAACCTTAGAGGAGGCAGAGTCAATCCTAAATGACTGCCACAGTGGAGCTTGTGGTAGTCATCTATCAGGGCTTGCTACAACTCAGCGTATCTTGCGTGCCGGCTATTTTTGGCCTTCGCTCTTCAAAGATTGTGTTGAAGCGGTCAAACGTTGTCACCCATGCCAAATTTATACTCGGAAGATGCGCGCACATCCAACTCCTCTTTTTCCCGTTGTCACTGTCGGTCCCTTTACTAAGTGGGGTATTGATTTTACGACTTGTAATCAACCTTCAACAACGAATCACAAGATATTATTGTGGCCGTAGACTACTTCACGAAGTGGGCTGAGGCCATACCCACTTATGAAAACGATAGTGAGACAACAGCATTATTCCTTTTTAATCAGATTATCTCAAGGTTCGATATCCCAAGAGAGATTGTCACTGACCATGGCAGTCATTTCCAAAATCAACTAATGTCCGAATTGGCTCTCAAATTAGGTTTCCGGCAGGAATATTCGTCTCCTTATTATCCTCAGGCAAATGGACAAGTCGAGGTAGTAAATAAAACTCTTAAGACGATCCTGCAAAGGAAAATTGACAAAAATCGATCCAATTGGCATCTTATGTTGTATCTGGCTCTATGGGCATACTGAACCTCCGTCAAGACTGCTACAGGTTTTACACCTTTTTAGTTAGTTTATGGGATGGAACCTATCTTTCCTATCGAATGTGAAATTCCATCTCTTAAGTTAGCTATTGAGCTCCTTCCAGAGACCTCTAGTCTTGAAAAGTGCCTCCTTCACTTGGAACATCTCGATGAGCAGCGTCGAGATGCAGCCACAGTAAATGAGGCTCATAAGAAAAGGGTTAAAACCCAGTATGATAAAGCTATCCGTCCTCGTGTCTTTTCTGAAGGTGACCTCATCTTGGTCTACCACCAAGATAAGGACACCTTGGGGGCAAGCAAATTCAAACCTATGTGGTACGGTCCCTTCATAATTAAACGAGTTTTAATAAAAGGGTCATATGGGTTAATCGATTTCGAAGGAAACAAATTGGTGGAGCCTCGAAACGGGCTCTACCTTAAGAAGTACTTTGCTTAAGTAGCAACTAGGCAATGGCTTCTTTGTACATTATGTATATTTGTACATTTTTTATCAAGATTTTGTGATATCAACACTTTTTGGTCTACTTTGGCAGGTGTTGATGGATGACTTGGTCTATTTTGGATTCGTCGATGGTGCTAGTCGGCACACTCGGAATCTCGCTTCCGCAGCTTGGGTACTGTATTATCCAACTGGTCAATTGATGGTATCAAGGGGAGTATGCATTGGTCCCACTTCAAACAATATGGCTGAGTATACTGCCATCATTAATTTGCTATCTGAGGCAATTTCTCACGAAATCGACTCATTGGTATTTTATCTTGATTCACAATTGGTAGTGTCACAATTAAATAACATTTATCGGGTAAGGGATCCATGTTTATATCGCCAATATTTAAGGGTGAGGTTGTTGCAAAGATCATTTACTTATATTAATTATTTGCATATTCCAAGATCTCATAATTGGTTAGCTGATTCTATCGCTAATCAAGCATTAGACTGGCACATCAATCATTCATCACAATAAATTAAGCATCGAAAAGTCAAAAATGTATATATATATCATAAAGCGTCTCGAGTGTACATAAGTCTGTCCAAAAAATATACAAAATTGGAACTCAAATGCTCATAATCATGTCTAGTGCATCTAATGCCCTGGCTCAGGATGAACGGCTAAGTAGGAAACTACTGCATTGGCCACATGCCTAAAAGTGCAGACCCAGTCTCGTGGCATGCCAACCACGTGACGCTACATATCTACAGGAAGGTCCTCTACCGCCGCCATCAGGATTCAGTGAGTTAGTCTCACCAGGTGCTACTAAACTGTGTGTAGAGTCCACTCCGTGTCTGCAGCCGCCTCTTCAACCCCTTGGCCGCAACGTTTGTGTCGTGGGAACTCATCTGGTCGTACTGGCCCAATATCTGGAACATGATCAATATTAGTCATTTGAATCCTATCAAAAATATTTTTCAAAGTTCATTATTATATGTGAAAAACAAAAAAATCATAACATCAAAAATCACTTACCAATGTCGCCCCATGTTGCGGTCGGTGGTAATGTTAGATTGGGATCTCCTCAAAAATCCAACCCGGCATAGGGATAGTCATCAATGGCGATGATCTGCTGATCCCACCAGGAAAAGAAGTCATCGTGAAAAGCAGTCCGTGGGACCTCCCCAGCTCCCAGACGTTTCATCAGGTCATCCCACCTGCCCATTTGTGGATCTCGTGGGGTGTTGATAGAAACCAACACTCTGGGACAAAGTGCAGGGACTCTCTCAAAAAATAAAGAACAGAAGATAGTCCCATAACCGAAGTTTTTGGTCTGTCCTCTCTTGATAGAAGTGAGTTGGCTTTTCATACTAGCCAGAAGAGGAGTACACCAATCAAACACAGTGGTGAGACAGTCAACTGCCACGCTCATGGTTAGCCGTGATGCCTGGTTCAGAGAAGCTGATCTGTTCAAGTGAACCTGATCTGTTCACTTGAGCTATGGTGAACAGGATTATCCTCAATGATAGACTCGCCACATGTGTGATGGAAATCTGACTTCTGACTTTCTTCGGATGTCCCGGGCAATATATATGTACGTAGTCCTCGATTGAGAGACTGCTCTGTGTCCTGCCCCGGGCATGTACTACCTCTCCCCTTCGAGAAAGGCATGTGATGAAATAGATATCTTCCACTTCTATCTTGAGTGGCATCTAGTCAATCATAAAAGCATCCTCCTCGATGTTCCAATAATCAAGAAGCATCTCGAGCAGACGTGTGTTTGCTTTCATATTTGGCAATTTGAAGAACTTTAGCAAACCACATCCCTGCAATGCATCCAAAGCCTTAGGACTATTCATAACTTCATCATCTACTGCGGTATGCTATCTTTCTCGCCAAGTGACTGGCATCCTGAAACAAAAATCAATTTGAACCGTTAGTTTTTGTGTTTGAAATGTCCGCGGCGTATACGCGGGTCCCTTTACACAAAGTCGCGTGTAGGGCCCGCGTGTATGCGGGTTTCATATTACCAACCCGTGTATATTCCGCAGAGGAATTTTTGGCAAAAACCCAACGGTAAAACATTTATTAAAACTTCCAAAACTAGTCACAATTAATTACAAGATAAGAATAATAGTTACCTGGAGACTTTGGAAGAATCTGAACGGTTGAATTTGGCGTATGGGAAGTTTGCTCCTTTTGCTCCACTTCTCTGCTCTCAAACTCAAATGGTGAAAATGGTGAGTCCAAAAACCCTTTTATAAGCTTTGAAAATGTCAAATTTTTTCAAAACTTGATTTTGTTTGGTCTCATGTAACTTTTAACTTGGGAGCTTGGAGTGTCGAGAATGGTTTGATTTTCAGGACATTTTGGATGTTTTCGACAGTTTTGAGACGGTTCCATGATTGCTGACCCGTCATGTCAAGTATCATTTTCTCACTGGCATATAGGTTAGGGAAGCCATTTTTCCATTGCATTATGCATACTACCCTCCATCTGTCGATACACTTGCCATAGGGTCGATCCCATCGTGTTATGGTTCGTAAACCATCTTCACTCACCGATTCTTTAAATCATGACATGATGGTAGAGCCATCCTTTACATGGGCATCGTATTTAGCACCTCACTGACATATGTTGCCCATGTTGCTTTGTTTTGAGTAGGCTCGGGAGTCCTCTATAGTCCCGCCATGACTTATGCGATGAAGACTCATTCCTCTTTTCTTCTTCGTTTCATTCTGGCCTTATACCCTAGAGGCTCCTTTGTGTTGATTTGTACTACTGCATTACATTTAGACTGTTTGCACCTTTTGGCCTTAAGTCGGCTTCACTTGGACTCATGTTTAAGCCAAATTTTGACCATTACGACTGCAAAATCAAACTTGCATACCTTTGGCTTCTGCAACTTGACACACCTTGACCCATGGAAAGAACATACCTTTGAGTGTCTTTGACCAGTTTTCGCCTCCCTGCATTAAGCATAGGAATGTTCCAATCCCAGGAACTAGATCATCTGCTTCGCTGACACTTGTTCTTTCTACTGTACCATAACATTCTTTTATTCTTTTTGCAGCTTAAAAGAAAAAGACCAAAAAAATTATATATTCCAAAAAAGAGCAAGAACGAGAAAGTATTTCCATTTATTGTTGGTAGCTAGAGTCAGTCGTGTCGCCCTTGAACAAAGCACTCAAACCAAAGTCTCCTCCGTTTGGGTGGGATTTAGTTTGACTTAGGTATGCCTTAACCTTGTTATTGAGTCAGTTCTCCCCCGATTGGTTATCTCTTCCAATCATATGGAGGGTTCGTTTGTGCCTCCTGCGCAACAAGCTTATAAAGAGTCATCATATGTTGTCATATAGTCACATTGTGTCATGCTTTTGTTCAAGGGAAGTTAGCCTGAGTCGGCCTCTCTGCGGTGTCTCTTGACTCATTTCTTCAGTCGGCCATCCCTGATTGTCAGTACTATATCTATCATCACATCCATTATATTGGTCCTTTACTCGTGCCAGTTCGAGAAGGTCTCCATTGACTTCTTGGTGGCGGGTCTTATCCTTATCAACGACGACATCTTGCTCTGAGGACAGGCCTAGAGCTGTACCTTGGCCCTATTTTCATTATTGATAGGTCACCTTGTGCTCAACGTCGATCAGTATCATGGGTCTTTGACTAAGTGGTTTTGCTTGTGTTCGACATCAGCTTACATTATCACACATTGGGATTCGTGCAGTACCTTGGTTTCCATTTGACCCTATTGGTGGATACCTCGCCTCTGTGTTAGCTTTCATTATTGGTTGGTTCAGAGGGTTTCTGCCGTGCACTAGCCACATCTTGTGTACGCCGGAAACGTACATCAATCGGGTTACTACATATTTTTCGTCCGATTCCTTCCACATTATTGGCCTACGGGTTACACTCGCACTAGATTGATGAAGGATTCCTTAATGCCTTCCTTCTAGCGGATCTTTCCCTATCGACTTCGACTCATTGCTCTAGGCAAAGATATAAAGTCCATTTTGCAGTACCTTAGGGTTTGCATTCATTAGTGGTAGATCCCTTGCTATCAACAGTGGGAAACCATCATTGTCTCCTGATCGATAGATTCTTACAATTGTTCGACTCCAGCTCATCTATTCACACTTGTTGGATTGTACTGGGTACCTTGACGCTCATTATCATTATCGGTGAGTAGTCTCGTGTTTGTTAATGGTATACATCAATGATTGGTAATCAAACAATTTCTCACATGGTCGACTTCAGATCATTTATTCCCATGCTGTAGAAATGTACCACGGTGGTCGATGAAGACCTCAGGTTGTATCCGCATTCATTGGTTCACTTGACAGTTTCTCCTGTTGCTACTAGTTGATACCACTTCACCTTATATGTTGCAGTCATTCACGACGACATTTTATATGTTGGAACCTGAGTTTGCAGTGTAGTACCATCTTATTCCATCATGTTCATTTGGTACTTTTTGGGATCAATGTTTGATATCAGTGATCCGCTTCATCCTTCAGCATCATTGACATTCTTATATGTGACATTCAGACATGTGCTTGTTCGATCATGATCAGATGATCCATTATGTATTTTCCAGTCATTTATACTTGTATACTTAGTGGATCCGCTTGTACTTGATATGCAGACATGCTATACTTTCTCTGAGCGGTATGCCCGCCTCAGACAGTGTTTCTTTCTAATCTCCTTTTGTGGCTTGGCAGGCTGAATTCTGGTGCAGTCCTTCTTAGTTTTCAACAGATTTCCTTTCCATGAACTTGCTTAATACATTTCTGCCATCATGTACCCCTTCTGACCTCATATATTAGGGGGCATATATTATAGCTCCAAATCTCACTCTTGTGGTTTCTGATGCTGAACTCATGGCCTAGGGCAACCCCTGCTTCCAGACCTGGTCCAAAATTTAAAAAAAAGTGTTTTATTCCCTATACGCGACATTTCCCTGAGCTAAACGCGTGTATACGCAGGTCTGTGTATACCCAACCCGTGTATATGTCTTAAAACACTTTAAAAAAATAAATATCCTTAATTTCAGGTGGAGATCACAGGTTTTACCTGTTGATTACCTGTTAGTGCCCGTGGCCCAACTGTTCCCAACGAATTCCCAACAAAAAAACTACTTTGGGAAAAGTATAAAAAGGCTTCAATGGGAAGGCCAAAGGGAGGAGAAAAGAGAGAGAAAGATTATTATGCTGAGATTTCCCTGACCAGGTCTAAAGATCCTAGTGCCTCCTGCACTTCCCCTATTCTACAGGAAACCCTTGTTTCCTTGTGTGTGTTGATGTTTTCATACTACTTGAGATATCATGGAGTAATTCATGGAAGGAGTTTGTTAAAGGCTTGAGACTGGACGAATCCGGGAGACGGTTCCGCTTGGAGCCTACGAAAGGACGAATCAGGTGAAATTATTCCTTTTTGTACTTTATTTGTCTATAATAAAAGAAACATATGTCTTTGTTCCTGATATAGATCTTCTTCATGTTTATGATATTCATGTTATGATTCATATGTGAAAGGTTGTTTAATTGCATAAATAACTACCTTTCCTTATAATATGAAGATGGTTTCTTTATGATGTTTAGTCCATATACTGTTGTACTTTCTTAAATTGATTTTTTTGCAGGTCAAAGGAGCAAAAGGAACTCCAAGAAGGGTTTGGACCCTGGAAGGCTCTTCTCAAATGTAGGACCTCAGGTACGCCCCCTATCATAGAGTTCGCTTATAGTAGCATTATGGCTATATGGAATGTGTGTTTCTTTATATAGATTAGATGATCCATTATGATTTTTTCCAGTCATTTATACTTGTATACTTAGTGGATCCACTTGTACTTGATATGCAGACATGCTATACTTTCTCTGAGCATGGGTATGCCCGCCTCAGACAGTGTTTCTTTCTAATCTCCTTTTGTGGCTTGGCAGGCTGAATTCTGGTGTAGTCCTTCTTAGTTTTCGACAGATTTCCTTTCCATGAACTTGCTTAATACATTTCGGCCATCATGAACCCCTTCTGACCTCATATATTAGGGGGCATCTATTATAGCTCCAAATCTCACTCTTGTGGTTTCTGATGCTGCACTCATGGCCTAGGGCAACCCCTGCTTCCAGACCTGGTCCAAAATTTAAAAAACAATGTTTTATTCCCTATACGCGACATTGCCCTGAGCTAAACGCGTGTATACGCGGGTCTGTGTATACCCAACCCGCGTATATGTCTTAAAACACTTAAAAAAATAAATCTCCTTAATTTCGGGCGAAGATCATGGGTTTTACCTTTTGATTACTTGTTAGTGCCCGTGGCCCAACTGTTCCCAACGAATTCCCAACTAAAAAACTACTTTGGGAGAAGTATAAAAAGGCTTCAATGGGAAGGCCAAAGGGAGGAGAGAAGAGAGAGAAAGATTATTATGTTGAGATTTCCCTGACCAGGTCTGAAGATCCTAGTGCCTCCTGCACTTCCCCCATTTTTACAGGAAACCCTTGTTTCCTTGTGTGTGTTGATGTTTTCATACTACTTGAGATATCATGGAGTAAGTCATGGAAGGAGTTTGTTAAAGGCTTGAGACTGGACGAATCCGGGAGACGGTTCCTCTTGGAGCCTGCGAAAGGACGAATCAGGTGAAATTATTCCTTTTTGTACTTTATTTGTCTATAATAAAAGAAACATATGTCTTTGTTCCTGATATAGATCTTCTTCACGTTTATGATATTCATGTTATGATTCATATGTGAAAGGTTGTTTAATTGCATAAATAACTACCTTTCCTTATAATATGAAGATGGTTTCTTTATGATGTTTAGTCCATATACTACTGTACTTTCTTGAATTGATTGTTTTGCAGGTCAAAGGAGCAAAATGAACTCCAAGAAGGGTTTGGACCCTAGAAGGCTCTTCTCAAACATAGGACCTCAGGTATGCCCCCTATCGTAGAGTTTTCTTATAGTAGCATTATGGCTGTATGGAATGTGTGTTTCTTTGTATAGATAACGTCCAGTCTGCTAGGGTATCCACCCAAGACCCTAGGGGAGTTTATCCCACAACATTTCTTCCTCTATCCCGCTTATTCTCCTTCATCTTCGTTTCCTCTGTTTTCCTATAAACCTGATAAATAACCCCTTTGACCTTAGCCCTGAGCGCAAAGCCCAAATCCTCCATAAAACCTCACCCTAATGACTCCCTACGCTTATAAACCTATCGCCTCATCTGTACCATTGATCTTCCCCATCGATCCAACGGCTCCCGTCACACTCGATAGAGTGACCCGCTTGACCTTTCCCAATTGTGTGATCACTTTTGAAAGATTCGATGGCATTCGCTCTTATCACGCCATCCACTCAATCAAACGTTAGCACGCGATGAGAGCAGTTTTTCTCTCTCATCTACCACTACGTGTTGATCAATGAGTGGAATCGTGTAGTCCTGTCTTGTTACAACTTTGTGCCCGAAGGCGGTGCGATCAATACCAATACTGCTTGACCAAATTCGCTCACCCGTTAAACTCTTGTGCAACTCCATAGCTCGATCACCATTCGATCTAGCTGCCGAAGATCTAACAGTCCAAATTCAACCCTCTCCCACCTTAGCCGATATCCTCCACCGAGCCATCTCCGCCGTCCATTTCCCCGACCCGACAACCATCCTTTCCATTCATCCATAACATCCAATCATCAATGCAGTCCACATCCTCTGACCACTCCATTTACCTGAAGGAGGAAGGTGACCAGCTTACCAGTACTAGTCATTGACAGACCCCAACAACCATGTTTAACAGACAGTATGGCAAAGGGGTAAAAAGGAAAAGCATACCCCTGTAACTGCATTTATCAGTTATGGAACTCCATTGGTACGAGCACTCTAACTTCCTAAGAGGACAACACAACACCTGAGCAGACTAGATTCATCCACTGAAGCAATTAAACGTAGCTAGAGACTCCATCAGGCAGTTAAATGAAGTTGGTGGTCAATTATGACCCCTCCATACCTAAATGGCCAAGTGCCTTTGTAATGTATATCTATAGATACTCAAAAACAAGATGTAATCAAGGTTGAGATTTGGTGGTTGGTATTCTAATGCAAGGTTCAACTTTTGGAGACTATAGATATTTTGTCACTTGCAGTGTCTCGTCTTCATTTTCAGCTAATACAAGCTGCTTTTGCTATTAACTACTCACTGTCCATTTTCTTCTTATTCTAAGCTTGTGCTTGATATGTTGTATTCTTAATTTTTTGAAGTTTAGCACTAGATAGTAGTCATCCTATCTATATGTTAGATTGTTGAATGTATCATTAAATAGGTTACTCAAGTTTCTTTCTATATGATGTAAGAGAGCTATCATCCTGTATGTGCATCAGTAGAATAGATTTACAAGTTTCTTTACTAGTTGTAATTAGACATCACATGGTCTTGTGCATTTGCTGGTGTGGTTAGTATTCTCCATATTCACCTATTATCTAAACCATGAGCATTTGGTGGTCTAAAGCCTTGTAGTCTGCGGGTGTTCACGCATGTCTGGAGTGAAACAAAGTAGAAGTGGTTATCTGGTTTGAACAAGCATCAGTCCTTCCATTTAACCTACAACCATAGTGAATTTATATGTTACCAAGCATCTCTGAGCTACAATTGAGGAGAGTTTCTTAGAATCCTAACAATTCCTAACGATCCTATCAGATAGTGACATACATACATACATACATACATATATATACATGTTATTAGCATTAAATAATCATGATCCATGTTGATGTTGTCAGACATGACATACGTACATACATACATGTTTTCATATCTAAACATCAACACAATCATGATCACAACATAATTACCAAATATCATAAGGTGAAGGTTAAGAGAAAGCCCTTTATTTGTGCACACCATGAACAACTTTGAGAGAAATCATTCCAAATGTAGTAAAGGAATATGATGCATCTGATCCATTTACTTCACCTTTCCTCTTATCTTTCTCATGTCTATATTGCCACCATCCATTTACCACAATGGACCCAGCCAATCCAACTAGTTGTCATAGTCTTACCTTCCGTTGCACTTACTCATTCACAAAGCTTCATTTGAATCTTACATTACCTTTCGAGTACCACACATATCTCCTTGAGATCCATTAATTGTCATCTTTCCCAACCAATTACACAGACTCAAAACATAAAAGCAAAGAAAAGAAACAAATAAGAAGAATACTATGAAAATAAATAACAATGTGACACTGCCACAAAGTCAAGAACAAGGAAATCACAAGAAAATTACCAATCAATCACAAGAAAATCACAAACACCAAAATCACAAGACTATCAGTAGACACCATGACTCAATCCCCATGGTTCCCAATGCTTCCGAATGAAATCTCAACCTAATCCTTCTTCATCATTTAATGGAAGTCTATTTTCCAAGCAATCCCCTACACCATATTCCCATAAACACATAATTATAAGTTCATAAATAAACATAAAAATACACTAGTTACATTATATTTTTGTGCCAAGCATATTGCTTTCAATTGAACACACCCACACCATCTCTCAAGGGACTCCAATCCTTTGACAGGTCCACCTGTAAATAACATTAGCTAATATACTTTTCAAGTACATGTTCATGACTATAGAACATATCGATATAATGTTAGACGAAATCAAGGTTAAGAAGACTTCCTATATGCGAAGCACTCATTTGTTTGGAATTATGGTTTCCAAACATAGCCAAAGGAATTCTTGTCCAATTCCTTTCTTTTACCTTTTTATCTTGCTGCAATCAAGGCTTACTAGTATTATCACATCACCCAATTGTTAGTTATATAAACACATCAAGTGTTACCTTGTTAATATCAAGCATGTTACATTGCAACTTTTCACACATGCCAACCAATTGTTCCAATAATCAAGACAATAATATATATTAATTTGAAATCAAGTTTTACAAACAATCATGTCATAACCCACAGTCAACTCATAGTCATTAGAGATAATGCTACAACTATCAATTACATTCAGGTACATATAAACAGTTTCAACACATATGTGTTAGTGCAATCATCTTAAAAAAAAAAAGATCATTGGAATGGATACACATATTATGACATTCATCAAGCATTCAACCAAATTGCAAACATACCATGTTAAATAAATCAACTAGATGACGTAATAGACACCAAACACTCAAACACCCAATAGACGACATAATCAAATAGTCAAGCGCCAATTATATGACATAATCAAACTCATACCTTAATGTATCTCACGGGAAGCCATATTGTCTGCATGATCAATCTAGGTTAGCATGATACAACTTCACAACATATCCACTAAACCATAAATCATGATATCCATAATAGTAACTAACTAACATGTTCACATCATAAGCTCATAAGCACTTTTCATTCATGCATAACAATCACATATGTATGATCAGTCTAGATTAGTACAACGCCATATCACAAATATGTCACCTCATACCTGAATATGACAACCATAACCATTTGCATAGATCAAACCAGGTTAACATGCAGATGACCAATCCGAATTACAACATTAGGATCTCAATGAAATAACCCTAATCATCAATCTAACTGTTATATAACAATAACAGGTTAACCTATAACATACTCATCAACAACATATAACGTAATCATCAGGTTATCTAATATAAAACAATAATAGCAATGCATACAAGTCTAGTTTATTATCATTCTTGATTATCTGACACATGCGCATATAGTTGCACTAATAAACTAAGATATATCATGAATGTAACCATAACATCAAAATACATGTGCATAAACCTAGTGTATATAAACCTAATGCATATAAAAACCCTTAACTTAAATACCTAGATGCCAAACATACAATACATGTATGATGACCTTCTCTTACCCCAAAGTATAATGCTACAACCTCATTATGATGATATTCATAAGTCTAATGCTGAAACCTCATTATTATGATCTTCATCTCCTTCTCTATCTCATCCAACACATTAGCACCATAGCAACCAATAGCACCATGATGACCTAAATTGCATACAATGACTTCAAAAGGCATTTTCAACCTACTATTCATGCATAACTATGACCAAGACCATGCGTTATAGCTCCAAATATCACCCTTGGTATTTGTGATGCTTGGTTTATGGCCTAGGGAAACTCTTCCTTCTAGAATTGGTCCAAATATTGTAAAAATAGTGTTTTATTCCCTGTACGCTACTTTTCCCTGAGATAAAGTGTGTACATGTGGTTAGTCAATACCCAACCAATGTATATATGTGAAAACACTTTAAAAAATTATATTTCCGTAACTATGGGCAGAGTTCACGGGTTTTACCTGTTGATTACCTCCCAGTGCCCGTGGTCCAACTATTTCCCAACTAAAAAACTAATTGGGAGAAGTATAAATAGAATTCTATGGGAAGGCCTTAAGGAGGAGAAGAAATAGAATTACTATACTAATATTATCCCTGACTGAGTCTGAAGTATCCCTGTGCTTCAAGCACCTCCCCAACTTTCAGGAAACCCTTGTTTCCTTGAGTGTTGATATTCTCACACTTGCTTGAGATATTATGGTATTGGTTATGGAAGGAGGCTATTGAACACTGGGACTAGACAAATCTGGAGGACGGTTCCACATAGATCCAGAAGAAGAAGACTCAAGTGAATTCTCTTTGTGTTGGTTATAAATTTCTACAATAAAAAGAAACACTGTCTTGTTCCTGAGATTAACTTTGTTTATGCATCAAATACTTTTGTAATTCATGTACTAATGTTATTTTGATGTATAACTAATCATCTTGCTTATATGATATAAATTTGATTTCATTAAGATGCTTTATCTATATGAAGCTATGTATGTTCGGATTGGTTTATTTGCATGTTCAAAGATCATCAGGAGTTGCAAAGGGTTGAACCCCACTGGAGCTACCCAAACGAAGGACATCCAAGTATGGTCACTATCACATAGTTTGTTTATATAAGCATGTTGCCTGAGTTGTATGAGTGTTTCTTATTGTAGTTTCCTCTTGCTCTATTGAGGTTCCAACCCAAAGCCCTAGGGTACTTTTTCCCATAACACCATGCATGCATAACAACTTCATATAGAAGTATAACACATGCATAGAAAACCACATACACATCAATTTAGCTAGAGTCCAATCATCAACACATTATGATAACAACTACATAAACCATGAACTCATGTATGACAACAACAACCACATCACGTGAACTTGAGAATATGTGCCACTGACATGTATAACAATGCATAATCAACCATGCACACATAAAGACATACTCCACGACAACATCTTCAACCTTCACATGGCAACTACACTACAACCATGATCAACACCATGCATATGCAACAAGCACATGCCTTACAAACTTAAGGAACACACATGAAATCGACATGGATGCATGACCAATACGCAACCCATCCATTTCGAGGGGTGAACCATGCCCTGATATCACTCTGTAACAGCCTCCTCCCACATCCTCCCAAGCAAAGGGCCAGTCGAGCTAAACATTCAACGAGAGGCCACTATGATATTATTTGACCTCCTAAGTCACATAAAGGAAGTGGAACTGACGGAAAACACACCATACAGATATTCAACATCATCTTCCAGACCCTCAAGAACCAATCCAACACTTTAGACAACTTTCCCTTGGGTCCCACTAAGGTTTTGGATAGCTTAAGCTTCAACCGCTTTCATTCTATAGGCATGACAACGTATAGAAACCCAGAGTCGCTCTCACAGCCTTGCC
The DNA here is from genome assembly GCA_000404065.3 of Pinus taeda. Classification (NCBI taxonomy): domain Eukaryota; kingdom Viridiplantae; phylum Streptophyta; class Pinopsida; order Pinales; family Pinaceae; genus Pinus; species Pinus taeda. Next base: position 36,023 of record APFE030015855.1, on the reverse strand, counting down.
TGCCAACATCTAGAGACCCAATTTTCTAGTATTATGCCAGTATCCCCATGATTTGAGCCACTTTTTTGGGCCTAGAGCCTAGGTCACTACCCATAACTGAACCATCTCTTTAGAAAAGCAAAATAACATGTAAATGATAATACTAAAGAAAATACTTGTTTAAGACCTTAACTGGACCCATACTAGACATGATAGGTATTTCATCGAACATATCACGAATATTTAAACTACAAGTGTAAATAACAGATCTGAGCATAGGGGTCTCATACTTATCTTAGATTCACCATGAAGCAATGATTCCTCAACACATTAACTGTCCTTCCATCCATTACACCATAGATACATTGTTCATTCATATACAAGTAGAAACATGATGAGATCCATACATAACTATTATCATAAAACATATGCATAACCAGCATAATAGTGACATAAATATGAATGAAATCACAACCATATAAACATCATATAATCTAGTATAATTCTCATATAAATACAAGGAGAAATAACGTCTTATTGATGATGAAAAATCCAAACATGGGATGGGACTTCCACATTCCACATGACCGTAGAATGGTTGATCTAAATCTCTCTTCATCCATTGACCCCCGTGCCATATTCCAAGAATCAATGTGATATCTCATACAACACGTCAATCAAAACTCATCCAGGGCTTCCATAGGCTATCCAATTCAACCCATAAAACACATTCCACCTCATGGTCGGACATCACAAAACCATCATCAGACCTATCTCTATCCAAGCCTTCTAGGGCTCTGAAGCATTTGTCCAACGAAGGCTCTAGGACTAGTAATGCAACCCACAACTTTTACTAGGATCGAGAGAGTTTTTCCAACCAAGGCTCCAGGACTAGTAACTAAACCCACCAAGGGCCCCACAACATTTGTCCAACCAATGGTACGAGACTAGTAACTCAAACCAATCTATTCTAGGGCTCCAAAGCATTTTTGAAAGCAAGGGTGAGAGACTAATAACTCAATCCATGCTAAGGAAAAATGAGAACCAACCAAAAATAAAAAAAAGAAAATAAACACACAATCACCATGGGTATCTAGGAAAGGGAAAGGCTAGGAAATCCAATGTCAATCTCGACCATCCTCCATGCCAATGATAGATCAAAACCAATAAATCACACACATATGCCATGCATGCCAAAACTAGTGAAGAAATCATAAATGCAACTCGGTACTTGCCAAAAAATATCATGTAGTTGTTGATCTTGATTCTTTCTTGCCCTTTCCTGCTCTTCCTTTTTCTTAATGCTCCAAGAATCCAAGTATGCCACACCCAACAAGGGTGCTACATAAAAACTCTAAGTCTCCAATAATATGAAAGAGAGATAGAGAATAGAAGAGATCTCCACCAAAAATTATCAAAAGCTTTAGCCAAGAGCTTTCCAACTAATCCTAAGAAGACATTTTATTAATGAGGCCACTATTTTATTGACTTTCTACTTCTCTCCTCCATTTTCCTCCTCACAAGAAACCCGTGAACCTTTCACCTTCCTTTTCTCCTAATTTACATTATTTTCATAAGTAAATGTTCCAAAAATTCGATTTTTCCCTTCCAAAGCCTTATCCATTGCCTTTTCAAATTTCCTTAGCTATAATAAATCGAATGAACACCCACTAGGATGTTCCCCGACTATTCAGATCAGAATACATGTCCCATCACTTGTGGTCTTATATATTTTTACATGAGTTTTTAACGAAGGTTGTTATAGCCCTATACTAGGACCTAATCAAATTTTCCTTTTCTAGGGCTGGCATCCAACTAGCATCAACTTCAACCCAAGAGATGAGATACCTATCTTCTAGCCTCCTGCTGCTCCTATTGTCATAGATCCTATTGTTAATGACGACTGGTCATAGGATGTCCAAAATACTATTGTCCAAACTCCTTTTGGAATAGCCTCAAACCTAGCAACCATTCGACATGAAAGCATTATTACATACCTCTTGTCTGAGATGGAGTTTATTGTTGTCAAACTTGTGATCTGATAGGCTTAACTTCAGTCCATGTTATCCTTATTCCATGCTCCAACAAGCCTATATATAACTGTTGCATCCCTCCAATAGACGCCACATCCATTTGTTGCTCATAATGGCTAGTCTATACTTTATTCCTAGACCATCAAACCCTCTCCCAAAGTAGCTACAGATTCGGCCTAGGTCTTCCGAGCTCTAGGCAGTTGCGGCTTTGTTATTTGAGATTTACAATTGTGGACAAAAGTATATCCCCTAGGTTAGTGGCTAACCTAGAACAATAGAGAGATAAGGAACACAACACTTTTCCTTAAAGTAAATAGATAATATAGTGAGGTCTACCTAGAATCCTTCGCACACATCGCTCCTTCTTTATCTTCAAAGCTCCAACTTAGGCTATGAATTGCAAAATTAGAACCTGCACAGTCAGATAACACAAGCAACCAAACTATGAGATATATGTAGTATCATTGAAGTACTTCATTCAATATATCACCATGCTATTGAAATAAGTGAAATAACAACATCACATATAGGAAAGAAATGAATTATTTGCATTAATATAAATGGAAGGAGATTACAACCATAAGTAGAAGTCGATGTTGTAGAAGAGCTCTTCCAAGTGGTTGACTTGTCTTTTCCTTGTCATAGTATGCACCTCCAATGACCCTAGATGTATGAGATGATGACCATTCACGAAAATAGCATCAGGGTAGAATCACTGTTCAAAAGCCAACCCCCAACCACATAGAAGGTTGTGAATATATAAAGAAGTAGGGTAAGTTAGGATTTCTTATCCAATTACCAATTTAGGGTAAAATATCCACCTTTGATGGAGGGATATAATCAAAGGATAAGTGCTGAAAACTCCAAAGTAGGGAAGGATAGGATCTGAATGCTTTATCCAAAGTAAGTAGTCGTAAAACCTTCTAGAAACTCCTAGAAGGGGAAGCTTCCAGAATCTCAATAATTCTTCCATATTTCTAGAATTAATGTAGGTGGAAATGGGATGAACCTGTTGGTGACCAACACATGCCATAGTGGAGAAACCTACTGGTGAGCAGACACTAGTAGGCTTACAGGGAGCGTTGGTCCTCAAACTAGTGCAGATTAAGAAATTGAGGGCTGAAATTTTGGCAAATGAAAGATACATTCTTAGGGATTTATTCAAAATGTGACAAGGGGGAATAGGATGTTGATTGATCCTATTAGGAGACTCACTAATAATATGTGACAAAATGGCTTATAAGAAGATCTATTTGGGAGGTTTTTCCATCCCTCAAACTATATTAAAATCAATCTAGCATCTTCCTATAGCCTTCGATCTTGCTCATAGAATATATTGGCCATCAAATAGTCAGTAGAAGGACTAGAACCCATCCTCCTATCCTTTGCTTAAGGTATTCTCCTCTCTGCTGCAAAAATAAAACCAAAAGAGTCACAAGATGCTTGTGCTCCTCTCTGCTTTGGACTCCTAGGGTTGTGGCCTTATTTCAGATGACTTCCTTTGAATTTATTGCAGCTGGATGATCATTATAAGCCTCTTATACAAACTCATTTTATACGTTTTCTAAGGGCTCCATTGAACTTCCCTTTGAGGGTTTCACAACGTGTCACAAGCCTTATTAACATCAAGTTTACCTTGACCTTGTCACACCATGCCCACATCCAACATTCAAAATTTCATAACTCCATTTCTACAACTCAGAATCATATGATTTTTAATGCGTCAAAATCGTCTTGGCATGTTATATCATCCTCATCTATCATTTTTCAAAATGTCGTCATGGATCTACACACACATGCTTGGGTGAAAATCCCATATGCTTGGGTTTCATGCCCACAAGTTCTTTTGTGGCGCTTCAACCTCCAACCTCCCAATCCTGAAGGCTTGGAGTACCTCCCAAGATACAAAAATCAACACTCCCTCTTAGTGATGAAGGTACTTCGAAGAATAGGAAGTAACTATCATCATCTAGTGACAAAAACTCATATGACATCCATCAATGTAACATACCCTATAGAATGAACCCTACAATATCGCTAGTATCTCTTCCTCATCACATCTAACCTTGAAGATCCCAAACCTCCATAGGGTTGTTCCCTCTGAGGCTAGAATCCCTACACAATCTCCATTGGCTCAGTCCTACAAGCTCTCATCCTCCTAGATCAAATACCACTCATGCAAGTCCCTCCAATCTTGGATATGCAACATCATGGTTCGATGAGGACTCTAGCCTTCCAATTTGTAGTCCATAACATGACACCATCTCGATCAATGTGATCCCTTCCAAGCCAAATAAACCCTCTAGTTGTCCTAGCTACCCATGGAAAGCCAAAGGAAGTCCATAATCTACAAATCTCCACATAACATATTGAAGTGCACTAGGTCCACCACTGATCCACCAAATCTCCCAGCCCAACCCACCATGTAGTCTATCCAGACCACATCTCCATGTCTTCAGCTGAACTCTCTACTCCATTATCTAGACACCTACAAATACCTATGCATTTCCTCACTATGAACACTCTGATTCATTGTCCCTCAAAGTAACGTAGATATGCTCTAAACACGTTTTTTTTCCATGACCTTGGTGTCTGGGATAGAATATTAAATCTCTGACACTACCAAACCAAGAATCCCAATGATACTACTTTGTACAATAGAAGATAAACAATATTAAATATACTAGTGCATAAAATATGGACAAATTTTTACAATTTTCAAACCAACTTTCTTATATTAATCAACATATAATATAATAGTCTAGGCCTCCCATACCAAGGATAACGGACCTCATACATCCACTGATACAAGACACAGAACTAGGGCTTTGTGTGAGTCCATCAACAATTAATCTTCCCATACAAGATACACTGACCATCTGGCTGATTTAGCATGATCTTTTAGCTCCTCTTGGTCATACCTTATACCTGTCAAGTCTTGCGACTCCTGGTGTGAAACTCCTACCTCTATCAAAGCTTGAAGTCCATCTAACCACTAAACCTCGACTATCAATTTGTTCACTAGTTGTGCCTTAGTCCATCAAGGGCACAAAACATTGAGACTCCTATTGAGTTGTTCACAACTCTCTATTTTCCCACTACTTCTCCTCAGTTACCCAGGGACTTCAGTCGACTACTATCTTCCTGCATTTATCCTATGAAGACCAACATAGGGCACGAAGGGCTACCACATATCACTACAATATGTCCATCTCCCACAATGAGCATGAGCTAGGAGGATTGACCATTATCTACTATAGAATTCATTCTCCACAGACAAGTCTAGGGCTACTTAACACCTCCTCTGGTTCATCGACCCTTGAGCTCAACAGCTTTCACTTTAGCAACCACCTAAGTCCATATAGATGGTGCACACTGGGCTCCAACTTGGGTGCTATCACGATGTCCTCCAGTAGACCATAAATGCCCAATCTACGTTCATACATGGCCGACTCTCACATTTCCCTCCAATAGTCCAAGAGTCACCAATACTTGATGTAGTATTGGCTTCTAGTTAGGGCATCCAAACATCTAGGAGACCCTTACACATGGATGCTAATAAGCTCCTAAAATCTACCTCTTCTAGGACACTATACCCATCTCATGAGATGATGTGTTACTACTGCAAAGTATGCAATCTGGTTAGGGATAATATCAATCCACATCAACACTAGATTGTTGGCTCTAGACCTCCTCTATAGCTATGGTTTCCTTCTCAATGTAAGTTTCTCCCTTTGTTTTTAGCTTGGGAAAAATTTGTGGTCGCTTTGGATCCTCCAACAACCAGTATAACTTTTATCCTCTCTGCACTTATGTTTCTTAGAAATCCGATATGGAAACACACCATAACTTCTATACACCACTTGGAATCATCCTATTCTCAGACCTTATCAAATTGTACTTTTGTAGGACTGACATGCAACTAGCATCAACATCAACCAAAGAGACGACACACATGTCCTGCAACCTCATGTTGCTCCTCTTGCAACAGATCCTAGTGTTGATGATGACTGCTCATAGGGTGTCTGCAACACTTTTGTCAAAATCCTTTTGGAACAACCTCATCCCTTGTAAGCATTCAACATGAAAACATCATTACATACCACTTGTTTGAGTTGGAGTTTACCGCTATCGAACTTGTCATCTAGTTAGGGTTAACTTCAGTCCATGTCAGTGTTATTCCATGCTCCAAAAAGCCTATATATAGCTGCAACATCCTTGCTATAGACTTCACTTCTATTTGTTTCTCGTAATGGCTAGTATGTACTTGATTTCTAGACTATTTGATCCTCTCCTCAAGTTTCTATAGATTTGGCCTAGGTCTTCCAAGATTCATGTACATACAAATCTATTTGAGAGGTCTTTCCACACCTCAAACTATATTAAAATCAGCCCAAAATCTTCCTATAGCCCTTGATCCTACTCACAGAATGTCTCGGCCCTAAAATAATCACTAGAAGGACTAGAATCTATCCTCCAATACTTTCTTTGAGGTCTGCTCCTCTCTGTGGCCAAAACATAACTAAAATTGTCACAACATACCCATGCTCCTCTTTTCATTGGTCTCATAGGGCTACAGCCTTATTTCAAATTCCTTCCTTTGAATTCATTTCAATTGGATGATCAAATTCCCCCCTGTTCACTGCGAAAAGCACAACAAGGGGACGGAAGTGCCCAATTATGGGGGATTTGAGGGGGTGGTAAACCCCCTCTGTAGTATCTGAGGCAACACCTAGATGAATTTTTTTTGGACACTATATTAGGTGGGCAGACCTACCTATGGTTTTGTGCGTGGTTTTAGCGCATGGTTTTGGGTATGATGGTTTTCTGCCCATGGTATGTTGTAGATTCGGTCAAGGGAACTACGATTATGTTCTAATCCAAGATTAATGGATTATGGATTCTTTGGCATGTATATATATGTATTGTAACATTGAAAGGAATATAATGAAAAATCAATCTAGTAGCCACAGTTTTGGGATCCCGAAGGAAATCTATATGTATATATGTTTTATGTTTTATGCTCTCGCCATTGATTATTTTCTTCTTTTATAATTCATATGTAGGTAATTTTTGTATGGGGTTAAAACCTACAAAGTATTTTAGTTATTTCTGATTTTGTGATAACTATAAGAAGTTTCAGGATCAATTTATGAAAGAATTGGGAATAAGAACGAGAATTCTTAGAGAAATATTATGTGCATTAATGTCAGAATTGGTATTATTGAATCCATTGTATATGAATGAATTAGGGTAAAATTTTTTGTGATTAATAAAATCTGTGGAAAATATATACCTATATGTGTGTGTATTTGGAAAGGATGGAAGAATGGAGAGATGTTAGAAAAGGTACCCTAAAGCTATTATGTCAACTTTATATCTTTATTGAGGAGAAATGAATCAGGGAAACTAGAACTAGGAACCCAACATCAACTTCTCTTTGTATAGATATTTTGTCACTTGCAGTGTCTCATCTTCATTTTCAGCTAGTACAAGCTGCTTTTGCTATTAACTACTCACTGTCCATTTTATTCTTATTCTAAGCTTGTGCTTGATATGTTGTATTCTCAATCTTCTGAAGTTTAGCACTAGATAACAGTCATCCTATCTCTATGTTAGATTGTTGAATGTATCATTAAATAGGTTACTCAAGTTTCTTTCTATCTGCTGTAAGAGAGCTGTCATCTTGTGTGTGCATTAGTAGAATAGATTTACAAGTTTCTTTACTAGTTGCAGTTGGCCATCACATGGTCTTGTGCATTTGCTGGTGTGGTTAGTATTCTCCATATTCACCTATTATCTAAACCGTGAGCATTTGGTGGTCTAAAGCCTTGTAGTATGGGGGTGTTCACGCATGTCTGGAGTGAAACAAAGTAGAAGTGGTTATCTGGTTTGAACAAGCATTAGTCCTTCCATTTAACCTACAACCATAGTGAATTTATATGTTACCAAGCATCTCCAAGCTACAACTGAGGAGAGTTTCTTGGAATCCTAACAATTCCTAACGATCCTGTCAGATAGTGACATACATACATACATACATACATACATATATATACATATTATTAGCATTAAATAATCATGATCCATGCTGATGTTGTCAGACATGACATACATACATACATACATGTTTTCATATCTAAACATCAACACAATCATGATCACAACATAATTACCAAATATCATAAGGGGAAGGTTAAGAGAAAGCCCTTTATTTGTGCACACCATGAACAACTTTGAGAGAAATCATTCGAAATGTAGTAAAGGCATATGATACATCTGATCCATTTACTTCACCTTTCCTATTATCTTTCTCATGTCTGTACTGCCACCATCCATTTACCACAATGGACCCAACCAGTCCAACTAGCTGTCATAGTCTTACCTTCCGTTGCACTTACTCATTCACAAAGTTTCATTTGAACCTTACATTGCCTTTCAAGTACCACACATCTCTCCTTGAGATCCATTAATTGTCGTCTTTCCCAACCAATTCCCCAGACTCAAAACATAAAAGGGAAGACAAGAAACAAATAAGAAGACTATGAAAATAAATAACAATTTGACACCGCCACAAAGTCAAGCACAAGAAAATCACAAGAAAAATACCAATCAAGCACAAGAAAATCACAAACACCAAAATCACAAGACTAATAGTAGACACCATGACTCAATCCCCATGGTTCCCAATGCTTCCGAATGAAATCTCAACCTAATCCTTCTTCATCATTTCATGGAAGTCTATTTTCCAAGCGATCCCCTACATCATATTCCCATAAACACATAACTATAAGTTCATAAATAAACATAACAATACACTAGTTACATTATATTGTTGTGCCAAGCACATTTCTTTCAATTGAACACACCCACACCATCTCTCAAGGGACTCCAATCCTTTGACAGGTCCACCTGTAAATAACATTAGCTAATATACTTTTCAAGTACATGTTCATGACTATAGAACATATCCATATAATTTTAGACGAAATCAAGGTTAAGAAGACTTCCTATATGCGAAGCACTCATTTGTTTGGAATTAGGGTTTCCAAACATATCCAAAGGAATTCTTGTCCAATTCCTTTCTTTTACCTTTTGTATCTTGCTGTTGTTAAGGCTTACTAGTACTATCACATCACCCAATTATTAGTTATATAAAAACATCAAGTGTTACCTTGTTAATATCAGGCATGCTACCTTGCAACTGTTCACACATGCCAACCACATGTTCCAATCATCAAGACAATAATATAAATTAATTTGAAATCAAGTTTTACAAACAATCATGTCATAACCCATAGTCAACTCATAGTCATTAGAGATAATGCTACAACTCTCAATTACATTCAGGTACATATAAACTGTTTCAACACATATGTGTTACTGCAATCATCTTTAAAAAAAAAAAAACATTGTAATGGATACACATATTATGAAATTCATCAAATGTTCAACCAACTTGCAAACATACCACGTTAAATAAATCAACTAGATGATGTAATAGACACCAAACACTCAAACACCCAATAGACGACATAATCAAATAGTCAAGCACCAATTATATGACATAAGCAAACTCATACCTTAATGTATATTAGGGGAAGCCATATTTTCTGCACGATCAATCTAGGTTAGCATGATACAACTTCACAACATATCCACTAAACCATAAATCATGATATCCATAATAGCAACTAACTAACATGTTCACATCATAAGCTCATAAGCACTTTTCGTTCATGCATAACAATCACATATGTATGATCAGTCTAGATTAGTACAACACCATATCACAAATATGTCACCCCATACCTAAATATGACAACCATAACCATTTGCATAGATCAAACTAGGTTAACATGCATATGACCAATCCAAATTACAACATCACAATCTCAATGAAATAACCCTAATGATCAACTCAATAGCATATAACAACCATAATCTATATATCATGCTCATCAAAAACATATAACCTAATCATCAATCTAACTGTTATATAACAATAACAAGTTAACCTATAACATACTCATCAACAACATATAACATAATCATCAGGTTATCTAATATAAAACATTAATAGCAATGCATACAACTCCAGGTTACTATCATTCTTGACTATCTGACACATGTACATATAGTTGCACTAATAAACTAAGATATATCATGAATGTAACCATAACATCAAAAGACATGTACATAAACCTAGTGTATATAAACCTAATGCATATAACAATCCTTAACTTAAATACCTGAATGTCAAACATACAATACATGTATGATGACCTTCTCTTACCCCAAAGTATAATGTTGCAACCTCATTATGATGATACTCATAAGTCTAATGCTGCAACCTCATTATTATGATCTTCATCTCCTTCTCTATCTCATCCAACACATTAGCACCATAGAAACCAATAGCACCATGATGACCTAAATTGTATACAATGACTTCAAAAGGAATTTTTGACCTACTATTCATGCATAACTATGACCAAGACCATGTGTTATAGCTCCAAATATCACCCTTGGTATTTGTGATGCTTGGTTTATGGCCTAGAGAAACCCTTCCTTCCAGACTTGGTCCAAATATTTTAAAAGTAGTGTTTTATTCCCTGTACGCTACTTTTCCCTGAGATAAAAGTGTGTACATGTGATTATTCAATACCCAATCTGTGTATATGTGTAAAAACACTTTAAAAAATTAAATTTCCTTAACTATGGGCGGAGTTCATGGGTTTTACCTGTTGATTACCTCCTAGTGCCCGTGGCCCAACTATTTCCCAACTAAAAAACTAATTGGGAGAAGTGTAAATAGAATTCTATGGGAAGGCCTTAAGGAGGAGAAGAGATAGAATTACTATACTAATATTATCCCTGACTGAGTCTGAAGTATCCCTATGCTTCAAGCACCTCCCCATATTTTAGGAAACCCTTGTTTCCTTGAGTGTTGATATTCTCCCACTTGCTTAAGATATTATGGTATTGGTTATGGAAGGAGGCTATTGAAGACTCGGACTAGACGAATCTGGAGGACGGTTCCACTTAGATCCAGAAGAAGAAGACTCAAGTGAATTCTCTCTGTGTTGGTTGTAACTTTCTACAATAAAAAGAAACACTGTCTTGTTCCTGAGATTAACTTTGTTTATGCATCAAATACTTTTGTAATTCATGTATTAATGTTATTTCGATGTATAACTAATCATCTTGCTTATATGATATAAATTTGATTTCATTAAGATGATTTACCTATATGTTGCTATGTATGTTCAGATTGGTTGATTTACATATTTGAAGATCATCAAGAGTTGCAAAGGGTCTGAACCCTACTGGAGCTACCCAAATGAAGGACATCCAAGTATGGTCATTATCGCATAGTTTGTTTGTATAAGCATGTTGCCTGAGTTGTATGAGTGTTTCTTACTGTAGTTTCCTCTTGCTCTGTTGAGGTTTCAACCCAAAGCCCTAGGGTACTTATTCCCATAACACCATGCATGCATAACAACTTCATATAGACGTATAACACATGCATAGAAAACCACATACACATCATTTTAGCTAGAGTCCAGTCATCAACACATTACAATAACAACTACATAAACCATGGACTCATGTATGACAACAACAACCACATCATGTGCACTTGAGAATATGTGCCACTAACGTGTATAACAATGCATAATAAACCATGCACACATAAAGACATACTCCACGACAACATCTTCAACCTTCACATGGCGACTTCACTACAACCATGATCAACACCATGCATATGCAACAAGCAGATGCCCTACAAACTTAAGGAACACACATGAAATCTACATGGATGCATGACCAATACACAACCCATCCATTTCGAGGGGTGAACCATGCCCTGATATCACTCTGTAACAGCCTCCTCCCACATCCTCCCAAGCGAAGGGCCAGTCGAGGTAAACATTCAACGAGAGGCCACTATGATATTATTTGACCTCCTAAGTCACATCAAGGAAGTGGAACTGACATAAAACACACCATATAGATATCCAACATCATCTTCCAGAGCCTCAAGAACCAATCCAACACTTTAGACAGCTTTCCCTTGGGTCCCACTAAGGTTTTGGACAACTTAAGCTTCAACCACTTTCATTCTATAGGCATGACAAGGTATAGAAACCCAGAGTCGCCCTCACAGCCTTGCCTGCCAACATCCAGAGACCTAATTTTCCAGTGTTGTGCCAGTGTCCCCATGATTTGAGCCACTTTTTTGGGCGTAGAGCCTAGGTCACTACCCATAATTGAACCATCTCTTTAGAAAAGTAAAATAACATGTAAATGAAAATAATAAAGAAAATACTTGTTTAAGAACTTGACTAGACCCATACTAGACATGATAGGTATTTCATTGAACATATCATGAATATTTAAACTGCAAGTGTAAATAACAGATCTGAGCATAGGGGTCTCATACTTATCTGAGATTCACCATGAAGCAATGATTCCTCAACACATTAACTGTCATTCCATCCATTACACCATAGATACATTGTTCATTCATATACAAGTAGAAACATGATGAGATCCATACATAACTATTGTCATAAAACATATGCATAACCAACATAATAGGGACATAAATATGAATGAAGTCACAACCATAAAAACATCATATAATCTAGTATAATTCTCATATAAATACAAGGATAAATAACCTCTTATTTATGATGAAAAATCCAAACATGGGATGGGACTTCCACATTCCACACGACCGTAGAATGGTTGATCTAAATCTCTCTTCATCCATTGACCCATGTGCCATATTCCAAGCATCAATGTGATAGCTCATAGAACACGTCAATCAAAACTCATCCAGGGCTTCCATAGGCCATCCACTTGAACCCATAAAACACATTCCACCTCATGCTCGAACATCAAAAAACCATCATCAGACCTATCTCTATCCAAGCCTTCCAGGGGTCTGAAGCATTTGTCCAACGAAGGCTCTAGTACTAGTAATGCAACCCACAACTTTTACTAGGATCCAGAGAGTTTTTTCAACCAAGGCTCCAGGACTAGTAACTAAACCCACCAAGGGCCCCACAACATTTCTCCAACCAAGGGTACGAGACTAGTAACTCAACCCAATCTATTCTAGGGCTCCAGAGCATTTGTGAAACCAAGGGTAAGATACTAATAACTCAATCCATGCCAATGAAAAATCAGAACCAACCAAAAACAAAAAAATGGAAATAAACGCACAATCACCATTGGTATCTAGGAAAGGGAAAGGCTAGGTAATCCACTTTCAATCTCGACCATCCTCCATGCCAATGAAAGATCAAAACCAATAAATCACACACGTATGCCATGCATGCCAAAACTAGTGAAGAAATCATAAATGCAACTAGGTACTTGCCAAAAAATATCATGTAGTTGTTGATCTTGATGCTTTCTTGCCCTTTCCTGCTCTTCCTTTTTCTTAATTCTCGAAGAATCGAAGTATGCCACACCCACCAAGAGTGATCCATAAAAACTTAGTCTCCAAGAATATGGAAGAGAGATAGAGAATATAAGAGATCTCCACCAAAAATTATCAAAAGCTTCAGCCAAGAGCTTTCTAACTAATCCTAAGAAGACATTTTATTAATGAGGCCACTATTTTATTGATTTTCCACTTCTTTCCTCCATTTTCCTCCTCATAAGAAACCTTTGAAGATTTCACCTTCCTTTTATCCTAATTTACATTATTTTCATAAGTAAATTTTCCAAAAATTCGATTTTTCCCTTCCAAAGCCTTATCCATTGCCTTTTCAAATTTCCTTAGCTATAATAAATCGAAGGAACACCCACTAGGATGTTTCCCCCACTATTTAGATCAGAATACGTGTCCCATCACCTGTGGTCTTATATATTTTTACATGAGTTTTTAACGAAGGCTGTTATAGCCCTATACTAGGACCTAATCAAATTTTCCTTTTCTAGGGCTGACATCCAACTAGCATCAACATCAACCCAAGAGATGAGATACCTATCCTTTAGCATCCTGTTGCTCCTCTTGTCATAGATCCTACTGTTAATGATGACTAGTCATAGGATGTCCAAAATACTATTGTCCAAACTCCTTTTGGAATAACCTCAAACCTAGCAACCATTCAACATGAAAGCATTATTATATACCTCTTGTCTGAGATGGAGTTTACTATTGTAAAACTTGTGATCTGATAAGCTTAACTTCAATCCATGTCAGCCTTATTCCATGCTCCAACAAGCCTATATATAACTGTTGCATCCCTCCAATAGACTCCACATCCGTTTGTTGCTCATAATGGCTAGTCTATACTTTATTCCTAGACCATTAAACCCTCTCCCAAAGTTGCTATAGATTTGGCCTAGGTCTTCCGAGCTCTAGGCACTTGTAGCTTTGTTATTCGAGATTTACAATTGTGGACAAAAGTATATCCCCTAGGTTAGTGTCTAACCTAGAACAATAGAGAGATAAGGAACACAACACTTTTCCTTAAAGTAAATAGATAATATAGTGAGGTCTACCTAGAATCCTTCGCACACATCGCTCCTTTTTTATCTTCAAAGCTCCAACTTAGGCTATGAATTGCAAAATTAGAACCTGCACAGTCAGATAACACAAGCAACCAAACTATGAGATATATGTAGTATCATTGAAGTACTTCATTCAATATCTCACCATGCTATTGAAATAAGTGAAATAACAACATCACGTATATGAAAGAAATGAATTATTTGCATTAATATAAATGGAAGGAGATTACAACCATAAGTAGAAGTCAATGTTGTACAAGAGCTCTTCCAAGTGGTTGATTTGTCTCTTCCTTGTCATATTATGCACCTCCAATGACCCTAGATGTATGAGATGATGACCATTCACGATAAACGCATCAGGGTAGAATCACTATTCAAAAGCCAACCCCCAACCACATAGAAGGTTGGGAATATATAAAGAAGTAGGGTAAGTTAGGATTTCTTGTCCAATTACCAACTTAGGGTAAAATATCCACCTTTGATGGAGGGATATAATCAAAGGATAAGTGGTGAAGACTCCAAAGTAGGGAAGGATAGGATCTAAATTCTTTATCCAAAGTAAGTAGTTGTGACAACTTCTAGAAACTCCTAGAAGGGGAAGCTTCTAGAATCTCAATAATTCTTCCATATTTCTAGAATTAATGTAGGAGGAAATGGGATCAACCTGTTGGTGACCAACACAGGCCATAGTGGAGAAACCTACTGGTGAACAGACCCTAGTAGGCTTACAGGGAGCGTTGTTCCTCAAACTGGTGCATATTAAGCAATTTAGGGCTGAAAGTTTGGCAAATGAAAGATACATTCTTAGGGATTTGTGCAAGATGTGACAAGGGGGAATAGGATGTTGATTGATCCCATTAGGAGACTCACTAATAATATGTGACAAAATGGCTTATAATAGGCTCTATTTGGGAGTTCTATCCATCCCTCAAACTATATTAAAATGAATCTAGCATCTTCCTATAGCCTTCGGTCTTGCTCATAGAATATATTGGCCCTCAAATAGATAGTAGAAGGACTAGAACCCATCCTCCTATCCTTTGCTTAAGGTATTCTCCTCTCTGCTGCAAAAATAAAACCAAAAGAGTCACAAGATGCTTGTGCTCCTCTCTGCTTTGGACTCCTAGGGTTGTGGCCTTATTTCAGATCACTTCCTTTGAATTTGTTGCAGCTGGATGATCATTGTAAGCCTCTCATAAAAACTTATTTTATACTTTTTATAAGGGCTCCATTGAACTTCCATTTGAGGGCTTCACAACGTGTCACAAGTCTTATTAACATCAAGTTGACCTTGACCTTGTGCCACCATGCCCACATCCAACATTCAAAATTTCATAACTCCATTTCTACAGCTCAGAATCATATGATTTTTGATGCGTCAAAATCGTCTCGGAATGTAATATCATCCTCATCTATCATTTTTCAAAATGTCTTCATGGATCCACACTCACATACTTGGGTGAAAATCCCATACGCTTGGGTTTCATGCCCACAAGTTCTTTTATGGTGCTTCAACCTCCAACCTCCCAATCCTGAAGGCTTGGAATACCTCCCAAGATACAAAAATCAACACTCCCTCTTAGTGATGAAGGTACTTCGAAGAATAGGAAGTAACTATCATCATCCAGTGACAATAACTCATATGACGTCCATCAATGTAACATACCGTATAGAATGAACCCTGCAATATCGCTAGTATCTCTTCCTCATCACATCTAACCTTGAAGATCCCAAACCTCCATAAGGTTGTCCCCTCTGAGGCTAGAATCCCTACACAATATCCATTGGCTCAGTCCTACAAGCTCTCATCCTCTTGGATCAAATACCACTCATGCAGGTCCCTCCAATCTTGGATATGTAGCGTCATGATTTGATGAGGACTCTAGCCTTCCAATTTGTAGTCCATAACATGACACCATCTCGATCAATGTGATCCCTTCCAAGCCAAATAAACCCTCCAGTTGTCCTAGCTACCCATGGAAAGCCAAAGGAAGTCCTCGATCTACAAAACTCCACATAACATATTGAAGTGCACTAGGTCCACCACTGATCCACCAGATCTCCCAGCCCAACTCACCATGTAGTCTATCGAGACCACATCCCCATGTCTTCAACTGAACTCTCTACTCCATTATCTAGACACCTACAAATACCTATGCGTTTCCTCACTATGAACACTCTGATTCATTGTCCCTCAAAGTAACATAGATATGCTCTAAACCCATGTTTTTTTTCCATGACCTTGGTGTCTGGGATAGAATCTTAAATCTTTGACACTACCAAACCAAGAATCCCAATGATACTACTTTGCACAATAGAAGATAAACAATATTAAATCTACTAGTGCACAAAATATGGACAAATTTTTACAATTTTCAAACCAACTTTGTTATATTAATCAACATATAATATAATAGTCCAGGGCTCCCATACCAAGGATAATGGACCTCGTACATCCACTGATACAAGATAGAAAACTAGGGCTTTGTGTGAGCCCATCAACAACCAATCTTCCCATACAAGATACACTGACCATCTGGCTGATGTAGCATGATCTGTTAGGTCCTCTTGGTCATACCCTATACCTGTCAAGTCTTGCGACTCCTGGAGTGAAACTCCTACCTCTATCAAAGCTTAAAGTCCATCTGACCACTAAACCTTGACTATCAATTTGTTCACTAGTTGTGCCTTAGTCGATCAAGGGTAGAAAACATTGAGACTCCTATTGAGTTGTTCACAACTCTCTATTTTCCCACTAATTCTCCTTAGTTACTCAGGGACTTCAGTCGACTACTGTCTTCTTCCATTTATCCAATGAAGACCAACATAGGGTACTAAGGGCTACCACATATCACTACAATATGTCCATCTCCTACAATGAGCATGAGCTAGGAGGATTGACCATCATCTACTATAGAATTCTTTCTCCACACACACGTTTAGGGCTACTTAACACCTCCTCTGGTTCATCGACCCTTGAGCTCAACAACTTCCACTTTAGCAACCACCTAAGTCCATGTAGATGGTGCACACTGGGCTCCAACTTGGGCACTATCACGATGCCCCCCAGTAGACCATAAATGCCCAATCTATGTTCACACATGGCCCACTCTCACATTTCCCTCCAATAGTCCAAGAGTGACCAGTGCTTGCCTTAGTATTGGCTTCTAGTTAGGGCATCCAAACATCTAGGAGACCCTTACACATGGATGCTAATAAGCTCCTAAAATCTACCTCTTCTAGGACACTATACCCATCTCATGAAATGATGTGCTACTGCTGCAAAGCATGCAATCTTGTTAGGAATAATATCAGTCCACATCAACACTAGATACTTAGCTCTAGACCTCCTCTATAGCTATGGTTTCCTTCTCAATGTAAGTTTCTCCCTTTGTTGTTAGCTTCGGAAAAATTTGTGGTCGTTTTGGATCCTCCAACAACCGCTATAACTTTTGTCCTCTCTGTGCTTATGTTTCTTACAAATCCAATATGGAAACACACCATAACTTGTATACACCACTTGGAATAATCCTATTCTTAGACCTTATCAAATTGTACTTTTGTATGACTGACATACAACTAGCATCAACATCAACCAAAGAGATGACACACATGTCCTGCAACCTCATGTTGCTCCTCTTGCCACAGATCCTAGTGTTGATGATGACTGCTCATAGGGTGTCCACAACAATTTTGTCAAAATCCTTTTTGAACAACCTCATCCCTTGCAAGCATTCAACATGAAAGCATCATTACATACCGCTTGTTTGAGTTGGAGTTTACTGCTATCAAAATTGTCATCTAGTTAGGGTTAACTTCAGTCCATGTCAGTGTTATTCCATGCTCCAACAGCCCTATATATAGATGCAACATCCTTGCTATAGACTTCACTTCCCTTTGTTTCTCGTAATGGCCAGTATGTACTTGATTTCTAGACTATTGATCCTATCCTCAAGTTTCTATAGATTTGGCCTAGGTCTTCCAAGATTCATGTACATATGAATCTATTTGAGAGGTCTTTCCACACCTCAAACTATATTAAAATGAGGACAAAATCTTCCCATGGCCCTTGGTCCTACTCACAGAATGTCTTGGCCCTAAAATAGTCACTAGAAGGACTAGAATCTGTCCTCCTATCATTTACTCGAGGTTTGCTCCTCTCTATGGAAAAAACATAACCAAAATTGTCACAACATACCCATGCTCCTCTTTTCATTGGTCTCATAGGGCTACAACCTTATTTCAAATTCCTTCCTATGAATTCATTTCAATTCGATGATCAAATTCCCCCCTGTTCATTGCGACAAGCACAACAAGGGGATGTAAGTGCCCCATGTTGGAGGATTTGACGAGGGTGGTAAATCCCCTCTGTAGTATCTAAGGCAGCACCTAGATGAATTTTTTTTGGACACTATATTAGGTGGGGAGACCTACCTATGGTTTTGTGCATGGTTTTAGTGCATGGTTTTGGGCATGATGGTTTTCTGCCCATGGTATGCTGTAGATTTGGTCAAGGGAACTACGATTATGTTCTAATCCAAGGTTAATGGATTATGGATTCTTTGGCATGTATATATATATCTATATTGTAACATTGGAAGGAATATAATGAAAAATCAATCTGGTAGCCGCAATTTTGGGATCCCGAATAAAATCTCTGTGTATATATGTTTTATGTTTTATGCTCTCGCCATTGATTATTTTCTTTTTTTAGAATTCGTATGTAGGTAATTTTTGTATGGGGTTAAAACCTACAAAGTATTTTAGTTATTTGTGATTTTGTGCTATCTGTAAGAAGTTTCAGGATCAATTTATGATAGAATTGGGAATAAGAACGATAATTCTTAGAGAAATATTATGTGCATTAATGTCAGAATTGGTATTATTGAATCCATTGTATATGAATGAATTAGGGTAAATTTTTTTGTGATTAATAATATTTGTGGAAAATATATACATATATGTCTGTGTATTTAGCAAGGATGGAAGAATGGAGAGATGTTAGAAAAGGTACCCTAAAGCTATTATGTGAACTTTATATCTTTATTGAGGAAAAATGAATCAGGGAATCTAAAACTAGGAACCCAACATTAGCTTTTCTTTTGTATAGAAAGAGTGAGTCAATAATTTATCATAAAAACAAAAATAAATAAAAAGGGCTTTGCAAATAAGTTGTAAATGGATTATGTATTAGGGCTTGAGACAATGTTAGCATACATACATGCTGATATCAAGAGTTCGATGCCAACTTATGAGTGCATGTAGTCCTTGCTCATATTTAATAGTATTCCTATGGGAACCACATGCACAAACCTAGTAACATGAGTCTATAAGCTTACCTTGACCTATAAATTTACCTGTAGTATTAAATATACAATTAACATCTCTATAGGTATAGAACACATAATCAAAATACTTTAAACTAGATGATATTGAGAAGTAAAATTCAATGCTTTTTATACATATAAAGAGAACCTCAAAAGAAATACATTTCATATAAATATAACCAAATAAAGTATAGCATTCAAGCCTTCAAGATGAAAAGAAAAGCATTCACTATAATTACATGTATCAAAGGAACTAAATATATGTTAAATTATGAAACTACGATCAAATTACAGTTTGAATATCTTATTTGATGGAGATGATGATTAATTGGATTCCTCTTTTCTACAGGACCAAAATCGACCTAAAAATCATCAAATTTGGATAAGGGAAAGTGTACTTATGAAGAAAAGCCCTGATATGCATATTTGGACAAGGCAGTACTAATGGTAATTGATCAGCCTTGGAAGCCTATAAATACAAGTGACTTCAAGCTCATTTGGACATAAAAAATCATCTACTTGTTTCCTTCTTCATTGATTGGTTCACATAGGTTTGAAGTTGGGATGACAAAAGAAGTTCCCAAAGGTCTTAAATTACAGGGTCTGAGGCTCACATTTGTTTTGTTTTAGGATTTTTGTGTTACAGTTGTTAGATTGTGACGAGAGAAATTAGACCACATTTAATGGCTTGTAGCCCCAAGGCAGTAGCTAGAAGCCTTCAGTCACTTGCATAGCTCCTCATCCATGAGACCGAGATGTTTGATTGAAATTGACCATTGGCCGAAGTTGACCACAATTTCCTGCAAACAAAAAATGTTGTCTCTAATATATTATGACGATAGAAACATATTTGTGAAAACTGTTGGGTTGTTTTGTTGGATGAGATTGTATTGGAATCATTGTACTCTCTGCTAATCATTTTATGACAATCTAATAGAATAATAATTTCCAAGGGTTTCCTCCCTTCTAGGGGTTTTCCCTAGTCTTTGACCAAACTTGGTGTCTCTTGTTGATGCGTTGATTGTCTCCTTTGTCATTGCATTTGCTTTTCTATCTTAAATTACTATTGATGATTGGAAATACTAATTTTTATTGGAAATATTTCTAATTGAAACATTGAACTGGGCCAAAGTATCTAATAGAACATAGAACAATCTAAAAAATTAACAATATAACATAAAAATTAAGCAATTTGGAATTATCAAATTCACCCATAAATATTGAGATAAGTTATCTCAAAACCATAGCTAAAAGTAAATAAAAATTATGTATCCCAATAAGAAAGAGAATCCTTATTATGTAATTCATGTATCTATTCTGGCTACAAGTGTCTAGCCTTGTACCTTTCTAAAATAAATATATCAAAAATATTAAATAACACAGAGGAGTAGACCTTAAATTGGATATTTGGAATATTTATCTTAAATTTAACTAGAGTTGACTTGGGCTCGGCATGCTAGAGAACTAGCTTATTCGATCGATGCAACCCCAATAAATACAAGCATGACACCAAAGAATAAATGCCTAGAGAGTGCTAAAAGAAAAATAAGAAAACCCTCTAAATAATTTTCTTCCCTTGAGTTGCCATAGGCAAAAGTGGAACCAACCTACAATGTTACCTAAGTAGTCTCAATAAATCATGAAGAAATAAAACCCATGTAAAATTTATGGAAAATGAATTAACATTTACCTTGAGATGGAAAGTGAAACTCATCGTCACTATCAAAGAACAACAATGGTTTTGTGCTAAAAAACCTTGCTAGAGAAGGAAGGAAATCTCATCATAATGAAAATAAAATATTAGGGCCAAGGGTTTGGAAATGAGGGAAAAATCTTGGCTACACGTTAAAGAGTTGAAGAGGTGAAGTTGAAATTCCATGGGAACCTTGTATTCACATGTTGATACCATAGAAAGAAAGAAAAAAATTCCTACAAGAGTAAAGAGAATTGAAAACAAAAATTAGTGTAGTAACAAATTCATATAAACAAAAGGAATGCAAACTTGAGAAAATATACATAGAAAGTATAATTTAGGAAGAGACCAGTTTTATCAATATAACCTGAACATGATGTCTTCCCTTTGTTGGAATAAAAAAAAAAAAAAATTGAAAAAAAGATTCAATATGAATATAAATACATTGTGAAAACTCATCCAGAATGAGGTTAAAACCCTAACAAAAAGTCTTCCTTGGAGTTGTATACCTTCGCTTTCAAAATTGAGCATGCAAATTGTGAGGTAAATGGAGGAGGGAGGGGTGGTTCGTTACCCTAACCATATGATGAAATATATATACCATTAAAGGATCAAAGATAATCTCTACTATCCATAGTAATGTTCCACATGATAAATGGTTGGGCTATCTCGAGGCCTCAAAACACATGACCTCCATCACATGAAGTGGAGCTCAGTTGGACCCTTGCAATAATTATACCATTGGTACACTAAGGAAGTCCCCTAGCATAGAAAACATAAACACTTACACATATATTAGTATGAATATATAACATAGACACATATATATTTTTCCTCGACACTAGCCACAAATTTGTCCAAAACAAGATTAACAACCTAACATGAGCATGACTTATTATTATAGTTTGATGCAAACACCTAGATTGACATGTAAAACATTTTGATTGAAATTTAAATGGTCTAAGCTCCATGACCAACACAAGAATTTAAGATATGGTAATAATTTGAAAGGAATAACAATCATTGTCTCATTATGAAAAGAATAAACCTAAGGTTGTAAAGGTAAATGATCTATCATGTGTTAATAAGGTAATAGTTAGAATATGAGTAATGAGGATGATGTAATTTCTAAAAAAATATTACTTCTATTAGGTAAGTTTATAAATGTTACTTGGTGAATTTTAGAGACATATTATAGATAGTGATAGAGTTGGAGGGAAGAGAGAGAGAGCAAGAGAGAGAGATAGAGTGAGAGGAGAGCATGAGGGAAGAGATAGAAGGAGAGAGAGGAGGAGAAAAGGGGAAGAGAGAGAGAGAAGGGGAGAGAGGGAAGTGAAGAGATAGAGGAGGCTTTTACAAAACATAAAATAGGTTGGATTTAGAAATCCATGAATATTTTGTTTTTTCATGCATTGATTTAAGACAAGTTGTTGATTCCTAATCCTATATGATTGATTGCAATAGATGTAATGAATTTAGTGTAGTTGTTGATTTTTAATATTTTTTTATTGCTTGCACTAAAAAAATTGATTTCAATGTCGATTTTGATATCTAACCCTATTTGATTTCTTACACCAGATACATTGATTTCAATGTATATGTTGATATATAATCCTACTTGATTTCTTTCACTAGAAGCATTGATTTTAGTGTATATGTTGATTTCTAATCCTCTTTGATTGCTCGCACTAGATGAATTGATTCAAGTGTAGATATTGATTTTTGATTTAATTTCACCATATGTATGATGTAAATTAATTTCAAAGCAATTAGATTAATATTGTACATTAATTTCAATGTAAGCAGATAAAAATTATTGAGGACTTGCATTGTATCACAAATATGTCAGCTCATACTTGAATATCACAACCATAATCATCTGCATAGGTCAAACCAGGTTAACACGCATATGACCAATCCAAATTACAACATCAAGATCTCAATGAAATAACCCTAATCATCAACTCAATAGCATATAACAACCATAATCTATATATCATGCTCATCAACAACATATAACCTAATCGTCAATCTAACTATTATATAACAACAACAAGTTAACCTATAACATACTCATCAGCAACATATAAGATAATCATGAGGTTATCTAATATAAAACAACAATAGCAATGCATACAACTCTAGGTTACTATCATTCTTGACTATCTGACACATGTGCATATAGTTGCACTAATCAACTAACGTATATCATGAATGTAACCATAACATCAAAATACATTTACATAAACCTAATGTATATAAACCTAATGCATATAACAATCCTTTAACTTAAATACCTACATGCCAAACATACAATACCTGTATGATGATCTTCTCTAACCCCAAAGTATGATGTTGCAACCTCATTACGATGATCTTCATAAGTCTAATGCTGTAAACACATTATGATGATCTTCAACTCCTTCTCTATCTCATCCAACACATTAGCATCATAACAACCAATAGCACCATGATGACCTAAATTGCATACAACGACTTCAAAAGGCATGTTTGACCTACTATTGATATGTAACTATGACCAAGACCATGCATGCATAACAAATTCATATAGACGTATAACACATGCATACAAAACCACATACACATTATTTTAGCTAGAGTCTAGTCATCAATGCATGACCATAACAACTACATAAACCATGAACTCATGTATGACAACAACAACCACATCATGTGCACTTGAGAATATGTGAGCACTGACATGTATAACAATGCATAATCAACCATGTACACATAAAGGCATACTCCATGACAACATCTTCAACCTTCACATGGCAACTTCACTACAACCAGGATCAACACCATGAAAATGCAACAAGCACATGGCCTAAAAACACAAGGAACACACATGAAATTGACATGGATGCATGATTAATACACAACCCATCCATTCCAAGGGGTGAACAATGCTCTGATATCACTCTCTAAGGCCCTCCTCGCACA
This sequence comes from Pinus taeda, assembly GCA_000404065.3. Classification (NCBI taxonomy): domain Eukaryota; kingdom Viridiplantae; phylum Streptophyta; class Pinopsida; order Pinales; family Pinaceae; genus Pinus; species Pinus taeda. Next base: position 11,490 of record APFE030015855.1, on the reverse strand, counting down.
TCCTCCCAAGTAAAGGTCCAGTCACGGTAAACATTCAACGAGAGGCCACTATGATATGATTGGATCTCCTAAGTCACGTTAACAAAGTGGAACTGATGGAAAACACACCATACATATATTCAACTCCATCTTCCAAACCCTCAGGAACCAATCCAACACTTTAGACAACATTCCCTTGGGTCCCACTAAGGTTTTGGACAACTTAAGGTAATCGATTTCATTCTATGAGTATGACAACGTATAGAAACCTAGAGTCACTCTCACAGCCTTGCCTACCAGCATTTAGAGACCCATTTTTTTAGTGTTATGCTAGCGTCCCTGCGATTTGAGCCACTTTTTTGGGCCCAGAGCCCAGGTCACTACCCATAATTGAACCATCTCTTCAGAAAAGTAAAATAACATGTAAATGACAGTACTAAAGAAAATACTTGTTTAGGACCTTAACTGGACTCATACTAGCCATGACAAGCATTTCATCAAACATATCATGAATATGTAAAATACAAGTGTAAATAAATGATCTGAAAATGGAAGGTACTTGAAAAAGGGTGCAAGGTATCCATTTTCATTTATGTAAATGACTGCAAAAATACTCCAAGTTTAAATCTGAAAATGTGAGAACTTGTTATTTCTAATAGAGAGATAGACTGTAGGGGCATTTATAGGATATGTCACCTCTAATGAGAGGATGACATCTAGAAGCTACCTCATCCTCTACAGACTCTGCCTAAATAAATAATATAAGTAAACACTCAAATTTAATTAAAAAAGAACCTTGCTTGAACCTGACATTATGCACAATTTTAGCTTGAAAGAGGTGTATGTCTTTTCTTCTGTCTATGTGTTTTAAGTTTATTTGTTTTTGTTGAAACTTAACATATATATCAGCAACATAATTCAGCCATATAATATCAAAACACATAATATAGGAGTTCACCCCAACTCTTGGGCTACATCTCCTTTGAGCTTCATCAACATGACTAGACTCTTTGGGATTAAAGTAATTAAATTCTTTTACAAGCTCCACACTTAACCAAAATGAATACAAAAATGATTTAAAGGTTTGAGAATACCATTTTAAATCCCTTTAATTGTTGTCCAATTCCTACAAACAACTTAAGGCTTCATGGATACACATCCTTCTGTCGATGCACTAAGCTTCTCTAAGCTTCTAAATGGCACAAAATCCCTCAGATTCTTGTTTTTGTCACTGAAACCAGTATTTTTGTATCCAATAATGATCAGACACCAAATACAAATTGATTAATTGCTTACATCAAGCACAACATCCCCAAAAATGGCTCTCCTCCACGGTTTGCCCAGGGCTGCCCACGACTTCACATCAACTTCTCGAGTTGTAGAAGTACTCCAATGGTTCTGAAACCTTTGCTAATTAATTCAGAAGGTCAAATACAACCGAAATAGGCTTTTTTTTCACCTCAAATAGATGAACCTAGCGCAGTGCAACTCAATCACTGAAATGGCCTTTGTGGCCTTGAAAGCTTCCCAGAAGCTAAACAGTGAGAAGAAAGCGTAAACAACTGAAATGAGTTGTAGAAATGGACTGAGAACATAGAAAAAATTTAGAATAGACCTTTGATTCACCTTCAATGGTTGCACACAACCTAATGCAGCTCCAACATTGAACAGGCCCTAATGGCTCCTCGAACTTCCTCGAAGCAAAAAAAAATGTAAATGACCTCTGCTGGCTGTACAACCTATGCCAATGGATTCAGAATGTTGAAGAGACCCAAAATAAATAAATAAATCGTCTCAAAAGGCCTTTCCTAGCCAAAGTTATAGCATATTTACTCCAATTGCCAGTTTGCCCCTAAAATCACTCAAGCTAACTTTAGTTAATTGCAGTTAAGTCCGCCAAAGATGGCGGGTCCAACAAAAATGTCACCACCACCAATTTTCCCCCAGTCAACTGCAGTTACATTAAAATTCACATCTATGTGGTCACATGGATGGCTAGTGGGCCTCGGATTGCACGCCCCTTTTTAGGCCTGCCCGTAACTTTTTAAGCCTTAACAATAAGTTGGCCCACAGTTATATCAAGTCCCACTGTCTTGGTTTAACGGTGGAGCATTGCGCTGTTGTAAGGTTAGTCATGTGTTCGACCCACTGAAATGCATACCAAAATTTTAATATGTGCCCAACCAACCCATATGCTAACATCATCCTGGCCACGTGGTGGCCTCTGGTCCTACCACGTGGTAGCATTCTATTGGTTGTTAGAAATGGAATGGTCCTACCGCGTGGAAACATTTTATTGGCTGTTAGAAACATAATATTCCAAAAATATTTTGAGAATATTTTAGGAATATTTTGAAGAATATTCCCTACAATATTCTATGGAATATTCTCTAGAATATTCTATTTCAAATTCTTTTTTAAAAATAATTCAAAATTAAAGGTTATTGGGCGATTTTCAATTTGGCATAACTTCGACATATAGAGACCATTTTTCGAACCGTTCATGGTGCCAGCATCAGAAGGACGAGACCTATCCAGTCATTCAAGTTTGAAGCAGTTCTAAGCACTTTCAAAATTGAGCATTTTCCCTAGCTCACACTTGAGCTCCTAACCACACCTCCCAAATGAGAGGCTTTTGGTCCCCAAAATCTTACTGAAATGTTGAACTAAACTGTAGAATAGACAATGAGAGAATGAACAAGCTCTTCTCTTTAGCCCTTCAAACATTTTCTTTGCATGGAAAATGACTTTGAACCACTAATAGAAAGAAATTGACATTTCCCTTCCTGAATGTGCTTGTCCTCTTGTCCATAACTGTATTTCTTGCACTCACATAGAAATTTTTTGGCAAGAAAACTATAGAATGAAACTGAACAATGCTGCCTTGATCAATGATCTAAGGTGGCTCAAAACAAACAATATATTACAGCATAGAATACATGCATACATCTAAAATTTACATATGTACAAAAGGATTATGTCTTACTGTGTCAAGAAGTCCATCCACTTCTCACCAAGCCACTTCCATGGCGACTTTTGCTGCTGCAACTTTTCCTCATGTGAAACTTCCCTTTCCACATCAATAATGGAATCTGTGGTTCCACCTTTTCCATTCTTGTTGTCCTCTTGCTGCATGTGTGTGGGACGATGAGTTGGATGTAAATTCCAACAATGAGAGAGAACATGTCACTTATTTTGGAAAAATGTGTGAATCTTATGCACCTTCTTTGAAGGTAGTCTTTGCTTCATCTATTCCATGCGTGCTTTCTTCCTCATCGAGCATCTTGAAACATGATGGTTAAATTGACCACAATATGTACAAGAAATTTTTTTTCCATTAAAGCATGTAAAATTTTCATGCCTTGCAGAAACACAATCGAATTGATCATGAGAAGATTTATACCTCTTGTGATACTTTTCATGTTCATTCTTTTTGCCTTCATGAGGAGATGAATGAGTAGAGGCTCCAGTTTTCAATTGCAGACTAACATCATCGTTCTTGTCTTGAAAACTGCCTAAAATTGCATGCTTGCAATAAGCTTCATGTCTACCATCTTCTTGCTGCAACAAAGGCTTAAAGCAATGGAAATCATCTTTGAAACAAATTTGACATATTTGCCTCATGGAACTTGGAACAAAAGTTCTCTTTGAATTAGCCTCACATGCCTTCATGGCTTTTGAATCTTTGTCATTAGATTGCACATAACGAAGTCCAAGATTCTTGGTTCATTCCTCAACAAAAAGGGGTTCAATCATGCCTTGTGTATGCTTTCCTAATCCTTTGCCTTCATAACCCATCTTAATCATTAACTTGGATCATAATCCCCTTGTATGCTTTTCGAAAGATCCAACACATCTTTCTAAAGAGGAAATTGAAGACAAATTAGAATGGATTACCTCTTTCTCACGCATGTCCTTGGTCAAAGCCTCTTGTGCTTGATGAAGCCACAAATCCATATCATGCAATCTTTGAAGAGTTTCTTCCTTCTCCTGCTTCACGACCAAAAGTTTCTCACGAAGCTCCGTGATTTCTTTTCTATCTTCAAACAGGATCTTCACTATATCCTTCAATATAAGGAATTCACGCTTCACATACTTAACGAAGAACCTTGTGAAGGAGGAAACTTCTCCTGATGAAGTTGTCATTACAATTTCAATGAACAAATTAACTTCAAAAATGTTCTTAAGCTTTTCAAAACAAATGACAAAGATTTCTTTTTTTTTTAACCCAACTGTCTTCACAACCATCGCATTCAAGCAGCCAATAACACACAAATCAAGTGAAAATCTTGTTCAAACAGCCAATAGAAAATCAACTCAAGTGAAACTCTTGGAGTGGTTTTGAGGTCCTTTTGGGTAAGGAAAATATCTTCTATTCCTTTTTGTCTTCTCAAAGACTTAGCTGATCAGTAGCTATCCCCAAACTTCAGCAAACTTAAACAACATGTAGTTTGCAAAATAGTAAAGCATTCAATCTTCTACATTGCTTTAAACACCTTTCAAGCTATACAATCAAGCTATTATGATGTCAATCAAGCAAACCTGCTCTGATACCAACCTGATCTAAAAATGAAAGGTACTTGAAAAAGGGTGCAAGGTATCCATTTTCATTTATGTAAATGAGTGCAAAAATACTCCAATTTTAAATCTGAAAATGTGAGAACTTCTTATTTGTAATACAGAGATATACTCTAGCGGCATTTAGTGGATATGTCACCTCTAAAGAGAGGATGAGATCCAGAAGCTACCTGGCCCTCTATAGACTCTGCTTAAAGAAATAATAGAAGTAAACACCTAGATTTAATTAAAAAGGAACCTTGCTTGAATCTGACATTATGCTCAATTTTAGCTTTAAAGAGGTGTATGTCTTTTCTTTTGTTATGTGTTTTAAGTTGATTTTTTGTTTGTTGAAACTTAAGATATATATTAGCAACATAATTCAGCCATACAATATCAAAACACAATAGAAATATAATATAGGAGTTCACCCCAAGTCTTGGGCTACATCTCCTTTGAGCTTCGTCAACATGACTAGACTCTTTGGGATTAAGGTAATTAAACTCTTTTACAAGCTCCACACTTAACCACAATGAATACAGAAATGATTCAAAGGGCTGAGAATACCATTTTAAATCCCTTTAATGGCTATCCAATTCCTACAAACAACTTAAGGCTTCATGGATACACATCCTTCTATCAGTGCACTGAGATTCTCTGAGCTTCTAAATGGCACAAAATCCCTCATATTCTTGTTTCTGTCACTTAAACCGCTATTGTTGTATCCAATAATGATTAGACACCAAATACCAACTGATTAATTTCTTACATCAAGCACAACATCCCTAAAAATGGATCTCCTCCATGGTTTGCCCAGGGTTTCCCATGACTTTACATCAAATTCTCGAGCCGTAGAAATACTCCAATGGTTTTGCAACCTTTGCTAATGGATTCAAAAGTTATAATACAACAGAAATAGGCTTTTCTTCACCTCAAACAGATGAACCTAGCCCAGCGCAACTCAATCACTGAAATGGCCCTATTGGCCCAGAAAGCTTCCCAGAAGCCAAACAGTGAGAAGAAAGCATAAATAGGTGAAATGAGTTGTATAAATGGACTCAGAACATAGAAAAAATTCATAATACACCTTTTTTTCACCTTCAATGGCTGCACACAACCCAATGCAGCTCCAACCCTAAACGAGCCCCAGTGGCTCCTAGAACTTCCCCCAAGTAAAAACACTTGCAAACGAACTATGTTGGCTATGAAACCTATGCCAATGGATTCAAAATGTTGAAGAGACCCAAAATCCAAAAAAAAATCATCTTAAAAGGCCTTTCCTAGCAAAAGTTATGGCGTATTTACTCCAACTTCCAGTTTGCCCCTAAAACCACTCCAACTAACTTTAGTTAACTGCAGTTAAGTCCGCCAAAGATGGCTGGTCTGAAAAAAATGGCGCCACCACCAATTCCCCCCCCAGTCAACTACAGTTACATTAAAATTCACATCTACGTGGTCACATGGATGGTCAGTGGGCCTCAGATTGTGCACCCCTTTTTAGGCCCGCCCATAACTTTTTAGGCCTTAACCATAAGTTGGCTCGCGGTCATAACAAGTCTTGCCCTCGTGGCTCAATGGTGGAGCGCTGCACTATTGTAAGGTTGGTCGTGGGTTCGACCCACCAAAATTCATACCAGAATTTTAATATGCGCCCAACCAACCCATATGTTAACATCATCAAGGCCACATAGCGGCCTCTGGTTTTTCCACGTGGAAACATTTTATTGGTTGCCAGAAATGGAATATTTCAAGAATATTCTAGGAATATTTCGAGAATATTTTGAAGAATATTCTATGGAATATTATTTGGAATATTCTATTTCAATTTTTTTTATAAAACAATTTCAAAATTAAGGTTATTGGGTGATTTTCAATTTGGCATAACTTCTGCATACGGAGACCATTTTTCGAACCGTTCACGATGCCATAATCAGGAGGAGGAGACCTATTTAGTTGTTTAGGTTCGAACTAGTTTTGAGCACTTTTGAAATTAAGCATTTTCCCAGCTCATACTTGAGCTCCTCATCAATAACATATTTGAGGATAGGGATTTCATACCTATCTGAGATTCACCATGAAGCATTGATTCCTCAACACATTAACTACCATTCCATCCATTAGACCATAGATACATTGTTCATTCATATACAAGTAGAAACATGATTAGATCCATACATAATTGTTGTCATAAAACATATGCATAACCAACATAATAGGGACATAAATATCAATGAAATCGCAACCATATAAACCTCATATAATCCAGTATAATTCTCATATAAATACAAGGAAAAATAACCTCTTATTGATGATGAAAAGTCCAAAAATCAGATGGGACTTCCACATTCCACCCGGGTTGATCTAAATCTCTCTTCAGCCATTGACCCCCGTGCCATATTCCAAGCGTCAATGTGATATCTTATAGAACACATCAATCAAAAATCATCCAGGGCTTCCATAGGCCATCCACCTAAACACATAAAACATGTTCCACCTCACGGTCGTACATCAAAAAACCATCATCAAAACTGTCTCCATCCAAGCCTTCCAGGGCTCCGAAACATTTGTCCAACGTAGGCTCTAGGACTAGTAATGCAACCCACAACTTTTACTAGGATCCAGAGATTTTTTCCAACCAAAGCTCGACGATAGTAAATAAACCACCAAGGGCTCTAGAGCATTTGTCCAGCCAAGGCTATAGGACTAGTAACTCAACCCATTCTATTCTAGGGCTCTAGAGCATTTGTATAACCAAGGGTAAGGGACTAATAACTCAACCCAAGCTACGGAAACAAGAGAACTAACCAAAAAAAAAACAATGAAAAAAAACACACAATCACCATGGGTATCTATGAAATGGAAAGGATATGAAATCCACTATCAATCTTGACCATCCTCCATGCCAATGACAGATGAAAACCAATAAACCACACGCATATGTGATGCATGCCAAAACTAGTGAAGAAATCATAAATGCAACTAGGTACTTGCCAAAAAATATGATGTAGATGTTGATATCAATTCTTTCTTGTGCTTTCCTGCTCTTCCTTTTCCTTAATGCTCCAAGAATCCGAGTATGCCACACCCACCAAGAGTGCTCCAAGAAAACTCTAAGTCTCCAAGAATATGAGAGAGAAAAAGAGAACGGAAGAGATCTCCACCAAAAATTATTAAAAGCTTCAGCTAGGAGGTTTTCAAGTGATCCTTAGAAGATTTTTATTAATGAGGCTGCTATTTTCTTCATTTCCCATTATTTTCCTTCTTTTTCCTCCTCACAAGAAACCTATGACTTTTCACCTTCCTTTTCTCCTAATTTCCACTATTTTCATAAATAAATGTGCCAAAAATGCCATTTTTCCCTTCCAAAGCCTTAGCCATTGCCTTTGTCAATTTCCTTAGCTGTAAGAAATCCACTGAACACCCACTAGGATGTTTCCCCCACTATTCAGATCGGTATACATGTCATATCATCTATGGTCTTATATATTTTCACATGAGTTTTTAACAAAGGTTGTTATAGCCCTATACTAGGATCTAATCAAATTTTCCTTTTCTAGGACTAACATCCAACTAGCATCAACATCAACCTAAGAGATGAGATACCTATCCTTTAGCCTCCTGCTAATCCTCTTGTCATAAAACATATTGTTGATGATGATTGGTCATAGGATGTTTATAATACTACTGTCAAAACTCCTTTTGGAATAGCCTTAACCCTAGCAACCATTCAACATGAAAACATAATTCCATACCTCTTGTCTGAGATGGAGTTTACTGCTGTCAAACTTGTGATATGATAGGCTTAACTTCAATCCATGTCAGCCGTATTCCATGCTCCAAAAAGCCTATATATAACTGTTGCATCCCTCCAATAGACTCCACATCCCTTTGTTGCTCATAATGGCTAGTCTATACTTGATTCCTAGACCATTCAACCCTCTCTTAAAGTTGCTATAGATTCGGCCTAGGTCTTCTGAGCTCTAGGCACTTGTGGCTCTGTTATTTGAGATTTACAATTGTGGAAAAAACTATATCCCCTAGGTCAGTGGCTAACCTAGAACAACAGAGAGACAAGGAACACAACACTTTTCCTTAAATTCAATAGATAATATCATGATTCCGACCTAGAATCCTTTGTACACATTGCTCCTTACTTATCTTTGAAGCTCCAACTCAGGCTATGAATGCCAAAATTAGAACCTACATAGTCAAATAACACAAGCCAACAACCTATGAGATCCATGTAGTATCATCTAAGTACTTCTTTCAATATATCAACATGGTATTTAACTAAGTGAAATAACAACATCACATATAGGAAAGAAATGAATTATTTGCATTATAAATGGAAGGAGATTACAACCATAAGTAGAAGTTGATATTGTAGAAGATCTCTTCGAAGTGTTTAACTTGTCTTTTCCTTGTCACAATATGCACCTCCAATCACCCTAAATGCATGATATGATTACCATTCACTACAATAGCATAAGGGAATAATCACTCTCCAAAAGCCAACCCCCAACCACATAGAAGGCTGGGAATATATACAGAGGTAGGGTAAGTTAGGATTTATTATCCAATTACCAATTTAGGGTAAGAGATCCACATTTGATGGAGGGATAGCATGAAAGGATGAGTGATGAAAACTCCAAAGTAGGGAAGGATAGGATCCAAATGCTTTATCCAAGGTAAGTAGTTTTAACAACTTCTAGAAACTTATAGAAGGGGAAGCTTCTAGATCCTGATCATTCTTCTAGATTTCTAGAACTAATGCAGGTGCAAATGGGATCAACCTGTTGGTCACCAACACAGGCCATAGTGGAGAAACCTACTGGTGAACAGACCTTAGTAGGCTTATAGGGAGCGTTGGTCCTAAAACTAGCTCAGACGAAGCCATTTAGGGTTGAAATTTTGGCAAAAGGAAGTTACATGCTTAGGGATTTGTGCAAGAGGTGAAAAGGGGGAATAGGATGTTGATTGATACCATTAGGAGGCTTACTAATAATATGTGACAAAATCACTTATAACATGCTCTATTTGGGAGTTTTGTCCACCCTTCAAGCTATATTAAAATCAATCCAGCATCTTCGTATAGCCCTCGGTCCTACTCATAGAATATATTGGCCCTCAAATAGTCACTAGAAGGACTAGAACCCATCCTCCTATCCTTCACTTAATGTATTGTCCTCTCTGCTGCAAAAATAAAACCAAAAAAGTCATAAGATGTTCGTGCTCCTCTCTTCTTTGGTCTCCTAGTGTTCTGGCCTTATTTCAGATTCCTTCCTTTGAATTTGCTACACTTGGATGATCATTATAAGACTTGCATATGAACTCATTTTACACATTTTCTAAGGGCTCAATCTAACTTCCCTTTGAGGGCTTCACAATGTGTCACAAGGCTTATTCACATCAAGGCGACCTTAACCTTGTGCCACCATGGCCACATCCAACATTGAAAATTTCATAACTCCATTTCTACATCTCAGAATCATATGATTTTCAATGTGTCAAAATCATCTCGACGTGTAATATCATCCTTATCTATCATTTTTTGAAATGTCATCATGGATCCACACCCACATTCTTGTGTGAAAATCCCATATGCTTGGGTTTGATGCTCACAAGTTCTTTTGTGGCACTCCAACCTCCAACCTCTTGATCCTCGAGGCTTGGAGTACCTCCCAAGATACAAAAAGAAATACTCCTTCTTAGCAACGAAGGTACTTCGAAGAATAGGAAGTAACTATCATCATCTACTGACAATAATCCATCTGAAATCCATCAATGTAACATACCTTATACAATGAACCTTGCAATCTCTCTAGTATCTCTTCCTCATCACATCTAACATTGAAGATCCCAAACCTCTATAGCGTTGTTCCCTTTGAGGCTAGAAGTCTTACATGATATCCATTTGATCAGTCCTGCAAGCTCTCATCATCCTAGGTCAAATACCACTCATGCCATTCCCTCCAATCTTGGATATGCAACATCACGATTCAACAAGGACTCTGGCCTTCGAATCTGTATTCCATCACGTGAAGCCATCTCGATTAATGCGATCCCTTCCAAGCCAAATAAACCCTCCAATTGTCCCAACGACCCATGGTGAGTCAAAGGAAGTCCAAGATCTGCAAAAGTCGACATAACATACTGAAGTGCACTGGGTCCACCATTGATCTACCAGAACTCCCAGCCCAACTCACCATGTAGTCTATCGAGACCACATCTCCATGTCTTCAACTAAACCATCTACTCCATTATCTAGACACCTACAAATACCTATGAGTTTCTTCACTATGAACACTCTTATTCATTGACCCTGAAATTAGCATAGATATGCTCAGAACCCATGTTTTTTTCCACGACCTTGGTGTATGGGATAGAATCTTAAATCTCTGACACTACCAAACCAAGAATCCCAATGATACTACTTTGCACAATGGAAGATAAACAATAGTAAATATACTAGTGCACAAAATATGGATAGCTTTTTACAACTTTCAACCCAACTTTGTTATATTAATCAACATATAATATAATAGTCTAGGGTTCTCGTACGAAGGATAATGGACCTCATACATCCACTGATACAAGACATAAAACTATGGCTTGGTGTGAGTCCACTGACAGCCAATCTTCCCATACAAGATACACTAACCATCTGACTGATGTAGCATTATTTCTTAGCACCTCTTAGCCATACCCTATACCCAGGGAAAATTTTAAGAACCCCCCCTAAATTTACATGTATAATAAATCGGCGAATCTCCATGGTATATAGGAAAAATGGAAGGCGATTTTATCAATAATATGATATGTATATATAATTTTTTGGCTAATCTCTCACTAGTCATGGCGAATATTTTACTCAACTATAAAATATTATGTTTATTGAATACACAAATGAAATCATTGCATTTCTTTAAAATATCTTTTGAAATCAAAATTACC
>APFE030015852.1:0-12091 GCA_000404065.3 Pinus taeda | reverse complement strand
CTGTCAAGGAGAGGGACAAGTACCAGGATAACACACATTAGACCAGCATATTGAACCTCATATGAGTAGCTAGAGAGATTACACAATAAGGGCACAATAAGCGAGGTATTATCCGCTTGAGCTATGATCCACCTTTTGATTACAAGATGAGGGACAATGCACGAGGTTCATGCTTAGGGTTCCGAGATGAGGAGAAATGCTTGATGTTACACAATAAGGTGTTTCCAATTAGGTTTGCTTACCGATGGAGGTGGTACCAATGCATGTTGAGGTCAATGTTTCTTTTTATTGGCGTTGGCAATAACGATGGTGAGAAACAATTCATGATGGCTATGGCATTGGCAAAGTCCTAAGGGCTTGCACTTCCTAGTGCAAGGGAAGATACACACTTTTAGTTACCCTGCCCAGTATTCATTCCGTTATATACACATCCCATTACCATTTCACCTTCTCCCCTTTTACTTGCTCTGCTTGATGTGAGATCTTCGATGCATTAGGTTCAATGCATGATGTTACACAATGAATTACAATTAGGTTAACCCCATGCATGAGGTTACTAGATGTATGTAAAGTTCGATGTCAATGTTTTTTTTTTTTTATTACTTTGAAAGGAGGTCATTTCCAAAGGGTGGCAGTCATTATCAATAGACCCAATACATTGTCTGCGAGCTCCACGTTTTTCCTATTGATTAGATTGATTGATTCTATACCCAAGAGAGGTGCCCACGTCATACCCGATATAATAAAAAGAAAGAAGGTCCGGAGGTCTTGCACTTCCAAGTGCAAGGACTTACATAGGAGATGGAGATATGGCCTTGGATAATCTCATATATAAGAAAGTGACCTTATCCTTAAGAAGGGGCCTGATCCCAGTAGATACTCCCATGGCTACCAGCTTAAGCACCACCATTGGGGGCAGGCACAATATTGGCTTGGAGCAGATTATTTCAAACAACCTTTGCATTTTATGTTTTCATTTACAGAAACCTTTCATTAGGGGTGGGGGGTATGAAGAAAGATCCTTTATCGCGGGTACTCAATTGGATTTTTTATTACTCACAATTGGGGACATGGATTTTGGTGTATTCATTGTACCGATACCATATGTGAAACAGATTAAGGTTAAGCTTCATCCAGCTTTTGATGTAAATGGCCTATTCCCTTTTGTATTTTCCATGTATGATGTGTGTGTGTATCTGGGCCCTTCCTTTGGGCTCTACATCTTGTATGAGATACTTTCTTTTTCTAATGCGTAATGATGTTTCATTATGTACAGTGTCCTACCATAGACCACTGATATTGTAGCTCTCGAATGCTGGAGGTAGGCTAAGAATTGCTTCTGATGGTGTATGGGATGAACTATGCAATGAGAAAGCGGCAAAGGCCTGTAGAGAACTGCCAGTTGAAATTGCTGCAAGACAAGTTGTAAAGGTGCATGCCTACTTAGATTTGCATTCGCTGTAAATGGTTTCACATTTCTGTGATACTTCCATCATTTGCTTTATTTATTTCAATTGAAGGTGCGAAGCCGCCAGAGAGAATAGGAGGGGCAGGTGCGAAGCCGCTTGTCCCTCTGGGGGGCAAGGTTCTCATTTCTGAGAAATATCTTATCTAGGCTTCTAGGCAATGATGTATGCTCATTTCAGGAAAAAGGAAGGTAGGGTCGATAAAAAGGAAGGTAGGTGAAGCTGGTCGTAATCCTCATCGGTTAAAGAGAGAGAGCCCAATCCCACCCAGCAAGCCAGCAAGGCAAGGCGCAAAGAATTGAAAGCCTTCCTGGCTTGCTAGTTGTTTCTCTCTCTCTCTTTCCTATGAAGACTAGATAGGAGACCTAACCAGGAGACCTAGACCCTTTACCTCGAACTAGAAACGTGGCCCTCGAAATAGACCCTATAACTTGTTGACCCTCGACCTCTCTCTTGAACCCGACCATCTACCTTGAAATAGCACTTAACAATACAGAACACACGTTCTTCAACTGCTGGATGCAAGGACGAACCGTTACATATGATGATTCACCTTTTTAGGGAAGGTCAGACGCAATGGAAAGGAAAGGTCTTACCAGAAGGGCCAGATTGAGTCTTCTTGGAAGGGGAGGGAGGTTTCCCTTTGGACCAGACTCTTTCAAAACTTATCAGTCGCTGGTTTCGTCCAATCAATTCTCATCTTGGGGGTACAAAGCATAATGTCTCTAGGCAGTCCGGCTAGACAATCAATTGCATAAAGCTCTAGTCATTGCCAATCAATTTTCGTCAGAAGGAGTCGATCATTTCTGGTTGTAAGAGCCACGTTCCCAATTTACAGTCATAGCTGGGATGGCTACTGCGCTATGAAACTGCACTATTCAAATGAGCTAATTGGCTTGGCAAATCAGTTTAGATAATGGGCTGAGCTGGATACTGTCAGTACCTAGAAGCTACGGTAAGTCTAGATAGCCTAAAATGCGCCCAGGTGCCTGTACTCATCGAACCTATACTCAGGGCATGAAGTATAGTATGTGCCAAGTAAGTACTCAATCATAGTCGATGCCGCTAGTCAATGTTGATTGGCGTTGACAATGGCAGAGAAGGAACCAACCCACAGTTGCTAACACTGCACGATACGGAACTGGAGTTACTACAACGACACATAAATATAATCCAAGGGACCTAATCGAAGGGGCCTAAGACACAAGGAAGGAAATAATCAATGGGGACCACTCAATGGGGCAGGGTTAGCTATATCTCACAACAAGAGCAAGCCGTACCACAGCTTGTGTTATATATGATTCACCCAGGCAGGTAAGGTGCACCAATTCACTAATTCACCCAACAAGATAGGTCATAAAATACCCCTTACCACCAAATGAGAATGAGTGAGCGATGGATGAACTACCCAGTGCGGAGCAGGAAATAAGTTCACTTGGTAATGATTCTTTCAAAACTTATCATTTGCTAGTTTTGTCTAATCAATTCTCATCTTTATACGGTACAATATAAAATACCTAATCGGGGTACTAAAAGTATATATATATATTATTATATTATCTATTTTAGATTTCTTTCATAAAAAAATCCTTTTTAGGGGGGGGGGCGAGATCTTGTTCGGGCACAGAAGTGTATTTTCTTTTTACTCAACTAGGATGCGACAGCAGGCTCGACCAAAAGCTAGTTACTTATTTGAGGGGCACCCAATAAGTAAATTGAACATTTAAGAACTTTTTACCTAGGATAGGTAGGATTCCATCCCCCCCCCCTAAAAAGTGAGAAAAAAGGCCCACATCAATAGACGAGAGGATGGATAAGAGAAGTTCAACATCACGGGCCAACAGGGTAAAGAAAGAATGCATCACTGGTCGAGAGAAAGGAGAAAGACGAAATGATTGATTGAGTTCCATGGCCAGAGGGAACTGAATGTTATGATGCTGACCTAAAGATGCAGACAGGGGGACAGATTATCTACCGGTGTAAGGTGCACCCATTTCCCAAACTACACCACCCATTCCAAGTTCCCACCAGATGAGAGAAGGAAGGCCTTATCGTAGAGAAGTGAAACATGTTCTCAATAGATGAGGTGGTGTCAGCAAAGAAAGGTAGAGCAATAGAGCTAGGTTTACAACAGCTTGGTTATATACGAGTCGTCATACAGTAGGTTAGGTAGAGTCCATTCAACCAGGACAGGTTAAGAGGAGACGTTCAAATACCATCCCCGTTTACAACTGACAACGAGAGAAAGATCCTCTGTTACCCACCTTCCTGTCAGCCGAGACTCCCTAGTCACTGGAGAGGGGCACAGAGACACGATGGGGAAGCACTTTGATTGAGGGAGCAATTGATCGAGATACTCATTCACCAACGGAATAGGAATGGAGGCCGATAATCATTCAATTGAGTGGCACAGAGAATAGACACGAGGAAGGAGGAGCACTTGTAGGGAGGGAGGAAGGTTAGATTGTGGGGCACAGATATCTGATTGAGGAGAAATTGTTAGGAGCAATTGATGGGAGGAAGGAAGTCATCCCCAGGATGCAGGGAGGTTAGGCACCGATTTACCCATTGATGCCCATGGAGAACAATTCTAGTACCACATTTCCGAGACACAGGATGCACATTGAGGAGAGCGCTAGCCGATACACCGTATGGAGGGATGGATGGAGGGAATTATCATGAAATTACATATGTTGCACCATTCAAAATCATTCGCCAGACATACATAGTTGGTCATTTCCCGTCATAGCAGCCATACCTCGACCTAGACGCAAGGGCTCTACACTTAGACCTCTACATCGCTACATAGCACCACCCTACCAGACACACATAGCCCCACATGAAGACACACATAGCTTAGTTCATACACTTACTCATGATTATACTTCTTAATAGCGTATAAAATACAGTAATGAAAGTACAAGCGCATGGCACATTATGGTGTAATCTCATATATAAGGCATTAGATGAAATTGAGGGAGATCTCCAAAGCAATATCTATTTTCCACAGCTATACCTTTCTGTCTATTTCGCACCATCTCCATTATATATGATATAATCCATTATTTCGCCCCCTACTTATTTAGTTAAGGGTGCCTGTCTTTCTTTTTTTGTGGCAGTATCTCCGTATAATAAAGAGAGAAGGTATAATCCAACAACTATTTCATAGCACCAGCGTGCCTATTTTCATTGTTCCATTAATAGAGCGCCAGCGTCCTTGTCTCTTGGTAACTCGTATTCTAACATCTAGACCCTGCCAGGTCTCCTCTTCTATCTGTGTTGCACCTAGTCCCACCGTGCTGTTCACTGCACATAGAAGCCGTTCAAAGAATCAAAGAAGCCGTTCACTTAGAAGTCGTTGTTCATGGGAGGTAGGCACTTCAATTTTCGTACTTTTGAAGCCTACTTGATTAATCACGTGGTTATTGTGCAACAGAAAGTAATAAAGTAGGCATAGAAAGAGAAATAGTCAAGGTTCTAAGTGTTTGTTGTACCCACAAAGCATTGCTCAAGCAAGTGGTGGTTTGGAAGCGCATACAATGCTCAAAGTTCAGGTCAGTGAGACTGCCTATGCAAGGTTGGTAAAGAGAACAGGGTTGGTAGAGTAGATAAACAAAAGGTAAAGCAAGTAAGCATCTAAAGTGCCTTTCCTTTCCTAGCAATGTTGTTTTGGCATATCCTGGAAATGAATGCTGGCTGTCTAAATTCATCACTAGTATCTAGGGTTTAAGTAGCACCAATTCGAGTAGCAGGATCATTTAGACCATTATAGTAATAAGAAAAGTTAGGTCTATTCGTGTTGCAGGAACAGGGCGTAATAGAGAACCTAAGACCCAGGTGAAACAACGTAATACTATCATATCTATAGGGTCTATCTCGTAGATTGCCTTGCCCAACCAGGGGTAGCACATTTCACTATCCGTGCTGTCCTTTGAGTAGGTAGGTGGGCTTACATAGCATTGAATCGGGGAGGGCAACCATTGGTCACGCCTGATTCTATTGGAAAGACTCTGAAGGTTTTTTGGGTATATTTTCACTTTGTTACGCCAATTTGATTGCTTTAGGCCCTTTGCTTTTGGATAGGAAGCTGACAGGTGCCCATGTGAAAAGAAGACCCTACACTGAAAGACAATATGCTCATAATCCACAATCTAAGTCCAACAACGGTCGCCATATCTCAGGACTATTTGATTGGGAATCCCTTTACTTATATCTTCGCATATGCAGAGGCGAGCAAATGTAGCGGCCGCCTTGGCCCTGGTGGCATCACTAATACAGACGTACTCACCCAATACGTCTCTAATAGCTTCCAGAGATTGAGGACTCAATAACTCCAGGGGAAGTTTGACAATCTTACCCAAAGCGGAACCAGGGACAAGGCTAAGCCAGAAAACAGCAAGAATAAGAAGAAGGAGTATGAGAATAAGATTAATGCGAGTACGCCTTGACTAATGCCATCTCGCTACGTAAAAGTTGATCTTGATCCAATCCCAGTAGTTTCATATCATGATCCCACGCTTGTTTACCGGGGCGAACCATCACCAACAGCAAAGGGAGCAAAGGCGAAGACATAGGCAACAGAGAAAGAAGCAGTGAAGGCGAAGGAAGAGATGGAGACAAAGGCAGAGCCCGTTTGAGAGGCCGATCCACTTGTTTATCCAGAAGCATAGGATGACCCAGTAGCAGATCCACCAGCATCACCTTGTCCAGTTCCAGTCATTGATCCAGTTAAGTATAGCGATCGAGAACCAGTCCCGGTAGTTTCAGATTAACCCATTGGTAAAAAACCACCACTAGCATCAGAGGCAAAGACAAGCATGGCCGGGGTGGATTCATAACCCATTGAAGCAACACCACTCGCATAGATTCAGTTCCCCTGTTAGATATCAAGATGCATAACCTGTTGGAGAGCCCATGGACTTAGTTTACTCGGAAGCGATTGATCTTTTTCAACTCGTTGAAGCTATGGTTTACTAATAATCCATTGAACTAGAATCAGTGGATCTCGTAAAGGGAGCAAAGGCGGAGTTGGAGGTTCCATTTCCAGTCGAATAACCAATTGGAGTTTATCCCATTCCAAGGCCATATGCATATACAGATGGACCTACCTACTTAAGGTTCAGTTCTAAGGCCACCACCTCGTAAAGATCTAGATCCCTCTACGGATGATCCAGTTTCATAACCGGTTTACTCAGTAGTTGGCCCAGCCCAAACATCAATTGAAGCATATGGAGAGGCAGAAGCTGTAGGCGTGATCATGAGCACGCACACTACAGGTATAGGATAGACTGAGAATTTGTCGTTTACCAGGTTTAAGCAATTTTAGGTGAATCCGCTCCTACCTCTGTATCTGTCCCCGTCTCTGCGGTGGTGGGTTAACCGCCCCGCCCCTCCTTATGCCTTCACTCGGTAAACTGGATATGCAACCTCTCTAGCTTCGGCCTCTGTAGCCACCTCTTATGGTTATTAGGCGGGTGGTTTTGACTTCCCGATAGATAGGAACTGGGCCTTTGACTTACCATGGACGTGTGTTATTTGTACGGGTGGGCCCTGGGTTTGATCGGGGCAGAATGGCAGGTGGTGATGGATGGCAAGATGAGACTGACTGACGTATGTTTGGTATATGCTGATGGATACGTTTGGGGAGTTGTTAAAGATAGCTCCTATAAAGTACAGGCAATGGCAGAACACCACCACTTCTAGGAGGAGCTCTAGCTTATGCTGGAAAAAGGGTTCTCACTGGCCAAGGAGCTGGAATTGAAAATGGATCCGTTCGAACAATATTTGGATCTGCTTTCGCAACCGCCTCTATTTATGCTTTCTTGACCTCTGTTCTTGCTGCTGCCTTCGGTACCAAAGGCAAAGGTCTACGGGGCAAGGACCGGCAGGGGCTTGCTTGACATTAGGAAAGCAAGGGGTTCCCCCGTAGGGACAAAGGCTTCCCTTCGCTTGATTCCAAGACCATAGCTCGTTTCATAACCCGTTGAAGCATCCTTAGAAAAATCCGTTCCTGGTTCCGTTAATGGTCGAGTGAAAGCATTTGACCATTACATATTTTTACCACCATATATACTCTACTTATTAGGGGTTATGCCTTTACTTTGACCTCTGCCGATGGTAGCTTTGCCTCTTAAACGAGAGGATCTCAAACTGGCAATCGAACTTCAACCACACCTGGAACCGGGACAGGATATGTCCTTGTAGGATATGCATATGGATCTTTATCTGCGCCTGGATATGCTGTAAGTGATGGTGGTGATTCTGGATCCATACAAAGGGAAGTAGCGGGCTATGGGACTAGGGCAACCAGATCTGTTACTTGAACTTATAGGTACAGGGCAAGGGCTTTCAATCCGGGACTGGCTCGGATGGTGATAGTATTGTTCCTACCCTTGAGACTTATATATCCTGTAGGAAATGGCCCCACTTCGGGATGGATAATAATAACATAGGTAGGGAACTGGTCTTTTTCCTGTTACCTTTTCCCCCATCCCTGTCGTCTTCACTTATTCAATTCCTGTTTGGGAGTCATCGCCTCGCCCAGATCCTACTTTCTATTTGACTCAGTATTAGTTCGATGTGTGCTCCCTACGTCCTAAGTCTCTTTTATCCATGATTTCTTTCTATGGTATGCCCTTTTATATGGCTAAAAGGCAACAGGGGCAAATGCTTCCTTCCCCACTATGATGGTAAAAAAGATACTTATACTGAGGTATATTATTCTGTTCTTACTTCTCCACACCCCCCATCCCTCTGGAAAGAGATTCCCCTATCCACCCCCACAAATAGTCCGGAGGCGGGTCAGGCTTTGGGGGCGGGGGAGAGATAGATTGTGTTGTGTACTATTTGAAAGGCTTTTTTCGGCCTATTATCGCTTGCTTTTGTTCCCGCCTGTAGCGGGCCAAGGAAAGAGAGATAGTGCTTTCCCCTTACTGTAGCGGGTTTCAAATTTCAATTGACTTATTGGGTGGGGGGGCTAACAGTCGAGCCCCTGCTGGTCCTTGATGCTTATGGGGTGGTGGGGCATATGGTTGAGCCTTAAAGCGTAATGACATATACCCATATATGCTTCTCCCTCATTCATCCGGCGATGACATAATGACATATATAATGAATGTCACTATCTCTGGTCTCGAAGTCACCAATGAATGACGTAATTACGTATATAAATTAAATGACTTGGATCACTGCGTCGAAATGACATATATAAGAGTAGGTTTTTCGAGCAAGAGCCGATGGAACAATTGATCATACCAGGCTGGAAGTCCCAAGAGTATATCAAGGTTCAAGTCGGTCGATATCTCAGGCCTGGCATCTATTGCTCCCTTTTCAATATATCAGGGGGCCTGAGCTTTCTCCCCTTCTCATTTGGTCTATCATTTGGTCGGCCTTCGCCCCCTTCAAAGTGAGGCCACCCTACAAGGCAAGGCCTGAGCAAGGTGCGAAGCCGCCAGCGAAGAAATAGGAGGGGCAAGGCCCTTATTCTTAGGGGCGAGGCCACTCACTATTCCGATGGTGAGGGTGCGTTAAAGCACACTCGACTGCCTTTGGTTACTTTATTTGGAGGAGGGAGAGGGGGCGGAGCCACTCACTATTTCATTATTGGTGAGGACCGGTAGGGGCTCGACTGTCAAGGAACCCTTTAGGGGGCTCGCTGATAAGGGAGAGGAGAGGGACCGGTAGGGGCGTCACCATTCGATGTGAGGACCGTAGGGGCTCGACTGTCAAGGACCGCTTAGGGTGCGAAGACGCTCGAACTAATAAGGACCCTTTGGGGGCTCGACTGATAGGAGAGGAGAGGGGGCTCGACTGATAAAGGAGAGGAGAGGGCGGAGCACTCACTATTCATATGGTTGTGGTCACTTTCACTATTCGATGGTGAGGGTGCGTTAGTACACTCGACTGTCAAGGAGAGGCCCTTGATGCTTATTGGGTTGGCCTTTCAAATAAGTAAACTAAAGGTTGGTCGAGCCATGCTTGCATCCTTTCTCCTAACAGTCGAGCATTGCTTACCGCATTCCTTACGGTAGCGGCCTACGGCACCTTCCGGCGAAAGGCCTATTTTTCTTTAAGGGGCAGAGATTCGGCGATCGGCGAATCGTGTCGGCGAATCGATGTCAGCTACCAAAGTGAATGTTGGCTTATCGATCGGGAAGGTCAGGCGCTTTCCTTGGGGCAACGCCACCTTTCATTAGGGAATTTCCCACCCCAATAGAAGCTCAGCGCCAAACAAATCATAGGCTACGCGACTCACCCAAGCAAGGCGCCAAACAAGCTAAGGGGAAATCACCCAAGCCGTTGATTCAGTTTCACAAATTGATACTGAGTTCCATCTTGAACTGCTGGGATGCCTCAACTACCCTCCCCCACCCACAGTTGGTTTTTTTCCATCGATCCGACCAGCTTTTGGATGGGAGTTACATTGCAATAGAACTATTAGTAGGAGCGCCTCTTCCGAACAATCCAACCGGCTTGTCTTCCCCCCCGCCAAACTAATTTGGATGGATAGCTCGAGCTACCTTATTTGGATGCTCCCATCGAGTCTGAACCCAGCTAGTTATAGCTTACCTGAACTGAACACCGGGGGTGTAGGGTAGGCAACATAGCAGCCTTCATTCCCACCTCAACAACTATAGGTACCTCACTCACCCGTTGCCTCATGGATGGATTATTCAAAGGATGGATGCCCCCAACAATGCTGAAGGATGGGCTATGATTCCCTGGGCCTTCTCCACCCCCGGTTTAGGGTAGCTCCTCGTTAAGGGAGGGTCCCAGCCAATACAGAGAGGACCATCGGGCGGGTTAACCCACAGTATCAAACTTAGGATGGTCAGAGAGGGTAGGGAAAGAATCAAATTCCTTCCTGGGTCCTCCGGTTGAGACTAACTACCGGGATCTAACTACCGGGCGAGAACAATCTAACTACCGGGATCTAATAAATGACTAGAGGGTATTCGACGAGCTTCCATCCTTGTTCTCTGGATGGCCAGCTAATACACCCTCGGATGGAACAAAAAGGGATGAGGGCAATGCATCAATAGCACCAGTTGGAGCCCAAGCCTCTTCCTTCCGGTTGAGTTAACACCTTCCGGCATCGACTAGCAACTCGTCTGGCCTTCCGGTGTTAGCGTTATCCGGTATTGAATAGGCCAAGGTAATGAACATCAATTGAAAGTTAGGTAGTGGGGTTAACCGAAGGTGTTCAGTTCAGGCCTACTTCTGGACGGCTGGATGAGCTATCCTCGGATGGCCTTCACAGATTCTATACTATCCAACCGGGGGTCCTTAACAACTAATATACTTCCCGGCCTCCCGGGACAGGAAAGAAAGAACAATCGTTGAGTCAACCGGCTAGTTCCTTCCGGCCAATCAAAACTTTTTATGGTCCAGCTGCTGGGACAGACGCAGAGACTCCAGCAGAGAGAGACTCCAACCCAACTTTGATTTCTCAAAAACTATTTCGTTTGGTCCATGAAAGCTAAGGCGATTAGAAATTCTATTACCTTCCGGGGGCGGAAATCAATTTGTTCACTTCTGTCTCTCCGGGCAAACTTCTGTCTCTCCGGGCACCTTGACCTTCCTGCTTCTCTAGCTACTATGGTCCCTGCCTCCCAACATTGAAGCTCGTCGCACTTACGCGATAACAAGGATGGAAGCTCAGCTCGTCGCCCTAACCAATAGTAGGGGCCAGATTCTCTACTCTCCATCCCACACCCCCAGGGAGAACTAATAGCCTTCACCCCGGAGCTACGGCTTCTACCCTCTCACCGGACAGAAAAGATTTGTATTGTTCAACCAGCCCGGACAGTTCCTCCTACCGGGGTGCTTAACTGAACAATCCCCCTCCTTATTATAGTTTTCTAGTTCAATAGGGGTCTTGGGGGTCTTAGGCTAGGGGTCCTTATATCTTATTAGGCAGGCAGATATCTTATTAGGAGGGCAGGCTCCCTTATATATTAATACGTTACATGCCTTCTCCTTGTGTTCGCATAGCCAAGTCAGTAAGAAAAGAATAGATATTACCCTCCCTTCCAAGTCAGTAAATGAATAGCGCTTGCCTATCTTGCCTAGCTGTATCGCCTATCTCGCCTAGCTGTATTCCCTATATATAAAGAAAGCTTCCAGAGGTCTTGGTACAGCATGCAAAGCCCCACACCAGCTCTACGGGGCAGCAGCAAGAAGGATAGATTGATTCTCTGGGCTGGAATAGAGGAAAGAATCGAGAGTGGCAAGACCAAGGAAAAGAGACGAAAAGGGCCAACCCTAAACGGTTGGAAGGAGGAGGGTCGAGGGATTTATTGCTCGTCCGCCTTAATTGAGAAATATGGATACATGGATGGATACATTTCGGGATTCCAGCCGCACCTGCCTTCAACTTTTGCCTTTCACCAGAAGCCTTTCACAAAGGGCCTCTCACCTTGCACTAGGAAGCGCAAGCCCTCGGGTCCTCTTGCTTTCCTAACGTCAAGCCAAGCGACGTGTTCCTTGCCGGTGGCGGACAAGCGGGGACTTACGTTTCCTTGCTTTCTAACGTCAAGCAAGCAATAAATTCATTTTACTTATTGGGTGGGCCCTCTCAAATAAGTAAAAAAAGGGGCCCCTGCCGGTTTGGGTTTGCTTATTGG
>APFE030015850.1:14983-34618 GCA_000404065.3 Pinus taeda | reverse complement strand
CCTCCACCTCCAACTCCACTTCCACATCCTCCACCACCTCAACCTCCTCCTCCTCTCCCTCCTCCTCCACCACCTCCACCTCTACCTATGCTTCCTACTCCTCCTCCACCACCTCCTCCTCTTCCTTCTCCTCCTCCTCCTCCTCTTCCTCCTCCTCCACAACCTTCCTCCACCACCACCTCCCACCACCCACCACAACCTCCCCTCCTTCACAACAAACCACCGCCACCTCCCTCCTCCTCCTCCTCCTCCACATCCACCACCACCACCACAAACTCCACCTCCACCTCCTCGTCCTCCGTCTCTTAAAAAAAACTTAAAAAAATAAAAATAAAATTGGATATCATTTCAATCTCCTTATTTGCTTATTGACTCATTTTAACTATGATAATTCATATATCAATATATACATGATAATATAAAAAATAATAAGTATAAAAAAATTCAATAGAAATAAGTAATTATGAGAACAACAATTTAATTAATAAAATTTAATTTAGTTTTCTAGTTTAAGTCAAATATTATTTTTAGATTTTCACTAACAAAATTACTATAAAGGTAATAAAAATTATGTGTGGCCACTTATGATTTTCAATACCAAAATTGTAAAAATGGTAAATATCAAAAGTGATCACGCAATTATCTAAATACAGTGTAGTTTAACACACAACATTTTCATTTATTATTTGGAAAAAAAATTGATTATTTTTCACATATTAGTATTTCTACAAATTATATTTAAAAATATTAAAAAGTTATTTTTATATTTAAATATACAATTTAAAATGTTAAATTCATTTTTGTATTAAAAATTTGAAATATATTAAAAATTTCAAATATATATGATCGGAGTCAAATTCCAATTCCAATAAAAAAAACTGAATCTATTTTCAAATACAATTAAAAAAAAGAGACATCAAAGTGTATCATCCAGCCAAGAAACATTTGCAATCCATGATTTGACAAACCCGGAAAGAGGTGAATGTATGCATGAAGTTCTACGAAGTCAAAGTCGTAATCTAGTTTATCGGTTGATAATTTTGGGGCTACCGGTATCTATGGTTGATGTCTGGTTAACCATAAGACAAAAATTGAGTGCGCAGTTTTGGGCAGATATAGTAATTGAGGACGAATCTTGATGACGAAGTGTTTTACATTTCAACGTGTGAAGATATGTATAATGGAACACCAAAAATATCAATAATTGATTTCCATAGTTGCAGAAAAATAAATATAAATCAGTACTCAACATTTCAAATATGAAAACAAAATTATCCATAAACTGTGCAAAGAAAATTATTAATAAACTCTATCCATAGTCGTAAAAATTTTTTATAAACCATATTTTAAAACAAGGCTGGAAAAAGTGGCACGGCTTCAAATGTGCAAACAAAATTACCCATAAACAATAATATTCATAGTTGTAGAGAAATTATATACCAGACTTTAAAACAAAAATCGAAGAAGAAGAGGCACGGCTCAAGAATATTAAGATAATTTGAATTGACATAAATGGCTACTTACCTCCAGGGTGATTGAATGTAGAGTCCGTGATTGGAAGAGTTATGAAGTTCTAGTTGCGTTGAGCTTGGATCAAACACACAATCTTCGTATATTCCGTCTGACGCTCTCCCAACAAAGATACACGACCTTCAAAGATACAGATCAAAAACACGACCATCATATCATATATCCATCCACTATGATGCCTGCCAACAAAGATACAGAGGAAACAACATTGACGTTACCAATAAAAACACTATCAGCTAACAATTGGGCATGCCCATGGTTTCCGTCATCAAGAGAATCAAGAAAATCATGACATATTGGCACGGAGAGAATGCGGCTATCAATTAAACAGCTCGAATTCAAGAACGGCCATGAAGAAAACGGCACAGCTCGAATTCAGGAACGGCTATGAAGGAAACGGTTCGAATTCAAGAAGACAGCTCATAAAAGAAAAAAGTTACTAAATTTAGAAAGTAGAATCTGAAATTTAGTGACTTGACAGCTTGAAAAAGGAAAAAGTAACCGAAATTTAAAAATGTAGTCCAAAAAAAGCGAACTTAAATAATTAACCTTTAACTTAATTTTTAAGAACCGTTTCAAAGTAAGAAACACCAAATAGTTAATGGCAAAGTAAAAAATTAAAAGCTAAATTTTAAAATAACATTTATTTTCTTTGGAAGTAAAAAATGGCAGTTTCAAAGTTAGAAATCTGGACCATTTAATCTCTTTTGTAGTAAAAAAAGACAATTTCAAAGTTAAAAAAGTAATGGTGATATTAAAAAATGCAATGTGTAAATTGTTTTCTTCAAAGTGCACATAATATACACAAAGTTAATTCCTAAATCTGAAATGTCAATCTTTATCTTAGTGACTCACACTATCCGACCTGGTTTGAATTCACACAATTACCAAAAATCTTAGAAAGTAATTATACATAATTTTTTTGCTAAATAATGAAATTGTCAAAATAAAATTTGAGAGTAAGTAGTTAAATAAGAAAAAAATTATTAAAATTCATATGGCTTAATAACATTTTTCACTAATAAATTAACTTTTTAAAATAATAAATAAAATCACATAGATTAATAATATCCTTCATTAAAGTCATATGGCTTAACAATCCTCTTCATTAGTAATTAAAAATAATTAATTTATATTTTTTTCTAAATACTTTAAGGTTGGAAAATTTGAATGATAAATATATAAATAAAATATTTATTTCAAACTTTGAGATAACCTATTTTTTTCAATATTTCTAAGAGCCTTGCAAAACTCTAGGAGTATAAAAAACCTAGCTACTAAATCACTAAGGGATTTTTTAAGTACAACCAATTAGTTATTGGATTAAAACAATGAGGGCAATCATAAGGAACCACACATTGGGTTTTCCAATAATATTTTGATCTATAAAATATATATTAATATATGTATCTATAAATTCACTAATTATAATGAATTTATTATTAGATATTTCTATATATTGGACTATATTTTAACCCCTACAAAATTGTTCCCCTTATTTAATATATCCTTTGACCACTGTGACCACTATAATATCTGATACAATATGTGCCCCTTAATGAAAAACCATTATGAATGTCAAAACACTAATATGACCCATAACCGCTAATTTACTGTGATCACTCATACTCTTAGATAATTACAAACCCTTCCATAATACAACCTCTAACCACTATTACTATTAAAAAACAATGACACTTCATAATTCTTAAGGGACTAACTCTAAAATTAATTAAACCATAGTGCAGAATGATCTTTAAAACACAATGAATTCTAGGAACTATGAATCACATACTCTTAGATAATTACAAACCCTTCCATAATACAACCTCTAACCACTATTACTATTAAAAAACAATGACACTTCATAATTCTTAAGGGACTAACTATAAAATTAATTAAACCATAGTGCACTATGATCATTAAAACACAATGAATTCTAGGAACTATGACCCCTAGTACACTTTACGATCATGATATTGTAATTCTTGGAATTTTACAACACACATCAATTTTAATATCTAACACATTAACTTTAACATTAAAACTATAGCTACCTAGATGCGGGTGACACGTTGTTTGGAGTTAGCCACGTGACCGCCACGAGGAGTCTTCGGGACGAAGGCAATCTCACCTGCGATTAATGAAGCTCATTAAACGCTTATTCAATGGCATTCAATGCCATTCTTATCGCCCGAGCTACCAAGGAATTAAGGTAGAAGCTGCTAGAATGTCTGGGTGCGGAGAGCTCAGTTTGATAGGCCTGTCTGAACAGGCAAGGAATTTCGGCTCTGCTCTGCAAGAAAATGTGGGTTTGTGGGCAGAGAAGGGAAGTGTAAGCGTGAAGTAGAGTTGCTTCAGAGGTAGGGAGCAGCGTGAGATTTGGTCCCTTCTGTCACGTCTTCTCACGGAAAGTCGAGTTAAGAAAGCCCTGTTACATTTCGGCAGGTTCAGAATGCCTCTTCGAGGACATGCTTCGCCACGTCGTGGCAGGAATCATGGTCAGAGGGGGAACCCTGGTGGCAGAGGCGTTCATAGCCCGCGGCGGGTCTCCCCGTTGGCTTATGCTTTGCCCAGCTCCCCTGGTTCTGACGATTCCGACTCAGATACCAACAACTCGGTGCAGACGGTGAAGTTCAAATACCTCCGTCGCACCAACAAGGCTATAGTTTCCACCTTAATTATTGTGATTTTTACGGAGGAAGAAGGAGAAGATGGTAAGGGTAAGGGGATTTCTATGGAGCAGGAGCCAAGCTCCAAGAATTCCTCTCAGAGCGGAAGCCAGGAGGAAAGCTCCTACCAACCCTCCTCTCAGAGCAAGCTCGAAGAGGAAAGCACAGATGTGCATTCTAAGGAGCAGCATGAAGCCCTTCGCGAAATATGTAGTCTTATAGATATGGAAATTACTAGCTCGGCCCAGCACCAGGAGACGGATTCCCAAGCTCAGAAGCTACCTGCAGATGACAAGAAGCCTGCGCGCTTCTTTGGAGGTCGCTTGTATCCTATCCTCCCTCCAGGAATTCTGAGGCTGGAGGACATACCGGCTGGTATGGAAATTGAGTGTGTGCCTGATCGTGAACGGGAGGAAGCTGAATGGGAAGCAGAGCAGCAAGCTGCAAAGCAGAAGGACGCAAAGGACCAGGCGACAGCAGAGGAAAGGAAGGATTAAGGTATTTTTCCAGCATTTTTTGCCTTTGGTTTTTGGTTCAATGACCACCTACGCTCAGCCTGTCTATGGTCTTGGTTCCGTGCGCCACCTGCGCCCCATCCGGGAAGCGTCGTGCTTGCCACCTGGGCTCAGCTTGCCTTTGGTTTTTTGGTCACGTATGCCACTTGTGCTCAGTCCGAGATGCCTGGAGAACCTTCGATGCGTGTCCTCTTTCAACAGGCATCCTTGTTTATGTTTATGCATTTTGCTAAATTCCATGTTTTTATGTTTAAATATGTAAACTGGAATTGTAATTGTGAGAATAGGCACTTTGTCAAGGCCTGTAATCACAAATTTTTGTTGGAAAACTTGACAGAGAGTTGTTCATACGCTCTTGGAGGTTTCGACCTCTTGTATATATCTTTTTCTCTTTCTTAATATAAATAGTTTAGCATTTTCCCAGAAAAAAAAACATTAAAGCTATAGCTTTTATGTATATAAAGTGGCATATCACTCATAAAGTTGAATGAAGTGTAATTCCAAATTCAATCCCATAAGAAAGCAATATAATAATTGTTGTGTATTTTGGAGATGATATTTTGATTATTGAGATCGACCCAAAAAATCACCTTTTGTGAAACAACATATGGTAATGGTTTTGATTATCAATATTGACCCAAAATATGCTTTTCGTGAGTCAACATATGGTAGTGATCTTGCTGAGTACTCCCATTTTAACCATTAGATGATAAAATGATGGTGTATATTTTGTAGATCATTTAAGGTCTTAATGTTGGTGTCGGAATTTCATTTCAACTATTATCCTTCCATCAATTAATACTAATCAAGGATAGATATGTTTGTTTCTATATTTAGTTATATGTATTTCAAAATTATAAAAATTCTAATTTTCTAAATTGTGTTTATATTACTATGTTAAATATATGTATTGTTAAATTATGTTTTTAATATATCAATCTTTTCTGCTTATTTCTACATATTTCCTAGTGAGAGAGAGTCATTTTGCATGAATAGGGAGAGTCTCTAACGTTAAACTCACTATTCTACAATAAATTGGTCAAATGATCATGACGGGAAAAATATACAACTAGGAAAAACACATTGGTGACATGCCAAATATAAACCGATATGAATGTGAAAATTCTAATAAGTCCATTTGTTTCCCCTCTTTACTAATTTTTCTAGACATGAAACAACCTTCACTAGTTAGACCTTCGGAAAATTTTAAAAATATTCCAATAGATAAAGACCACCTCACCACATACAATAAATGTTTCCTCCATCATCGCACATTCAATTGCCCCTACAAATAATCTTTGTTCGGTAAGTTGACTCTTTAGATGTAGACCAACAAGAGATTTTGTATCAACCTACAATTGAACCAAATAAATATATATGATCAATTAATAAATCTAACATAATATTCCTAATTCCACCACAAGCTCGAGAAGAATAAGGGGATATACTTTTACTCCTTCTAGATGCTTAAAAAGAAGAAGAAAGGGAAGCATAATTATACACAACCGTTTAAATTTGACCTCTTAGTACCTGTGACATAATATCATAATAATATTGTAAGAAAAGACTCACATAGTTGGATAACAACAGGGAAGTAAACATATACAATAAATGGGAATGAAATCTTTAAAGGTATTCAACTAGAAGATCCACAAGAACAATAGAATCTACACTCAATTGCATGACTTTATTTTAGGACACTTATAAAGGGTAGAAAAGAAAGGAAGCCTAGAAAATTAGAACAATTTCTAGAATAATATATTGGGAATTACTTCTTGCAGTTTCTTGGACATGGAAAATATGTATTCATTGAAATAGTACTATAGAAAATGATGGTAGTTCAGGAAACATCGGAACATAAACAATCAACTAGAAACAAACTCAACATAGAAAGAATCTCATCATAGGCATAGGACCAAGCATAGTCGACTGAACCCAATAGGAAAAAAAAATTAACATAGACTTGCCTTGTGATTCACCCCATGTTACTACGATAACAATTATTGAAGAAAATGATGGTCAAGATAAAATCTAATCCGAGACTGATACTCATGAAGTTTCATCCAAGCATTTTAGGTTTGATGACATATTAAGTTGGATAGTAACAATATTCTGTTATAAATAGAACAACACAAAATTGAGATTTGGTTGGAATGTTATAACTTGGAAATAGGACAACATAATATAAACATTTCAATAAGAATTAATGATGCACCTTTTGTAGTCCAACAATTAGTACATAACTCAGTCAACCACATGTTATATATGCCTATAATTATGCTAATCGCTATGGTCATAAGTTAATTACTGGGTTGATGGAAGATATTTAAACCCCATGGAATATGTTGGAACATTCATAGTAATATTGACATATTTCAGTGCTAAAATGTTCCACTAATATTTTTTATTGTTGTTGAAATATGCATGCAATTGTTTGTTTTTTTTATGAATAACCACAATATAATTTGTAATAAAGTTATAATTTAGTTAATTTCTATTTTTTTTTAATCTATGAAATGTGATAGGAATAATGGGGTACCCATTTTGATGGTTATCATGGATTGAATTTTATATGTAGTTCGGTCCGTTTGATTTATATGGCTTCCCTACTTTGTCTTAATTTAATGTTAATTTTTCTTTTAACTTAGTCAAATTAAATTCCGAAAGAAATGTGCCTATAATTATGCTAATAGTAAGAATATATATTCCATAGTTATAATTCAATTATTAGGTTGATTGTAGATATTTAAACCCCATGGAATATGTTGGAATATTCATGGTAATATTGACATATCTATGATATGATTTCTATCCAATTTAGGTATACTCTAGTAATTGAATTATCTCAAAATAATTAATTTGAGAAAACAGCATTTCAACACATCATATTGGGAATGTGGTATTTCTAAGCCATGGTAATGTAAGAGGAAATGTTTACAATTAAAGGATTTCGATAACAATAGTGGGGTGAATCTACATGCATAAACATATTTTTATATATTATATATTTTAATATACTATATAACTCCAATAATAATAATAATAATAATAAAGATATAGTTTAGTTAACTTTTATGACTTTTTTAATATTGGTTAATACAATATGTATAATGGGGTTAGTGTTTTGATTCTTATCATATATTGATAGCTATAGAAATTTTCCATCCATTTAATTATATGGTCACAATAGTTACAATAAAACAAATAAATCATTTTATAGTCAAAATATTATATATATATAGTAAGTATATTTTAAATTAATTTTGAAACAAATTTTTTTTAAATTAAATTGAGAAGGAGTAGAGATCATAACTACATTTTGAATAAATCTCAACCTTATATTAATGTCTAATATTAAAAATATTGATTATTGATTATTGAATCTCTAGCATCAACCTATTGATTTTTGATAATTAAATTAAAATTATAGAAATACTATTATAAGGTATACACTCTACCAACATAATAAAATTAAGGAATCATATATATGTTTTCACAAATTTATTTATATGTATTTCAGATTTGTAAATTATGTATTCAATTTTTTTTAATCACTGAGATGTAGAGTCTATGATATATTTTTCTATTAAAATTATGCAAATCTCGAATGCATTCCCATTTATTTCTTTAGGAATGAAATTTAAAGGATACAAACCAAAATATAATGAAATCATTATACACATATTAATGTTTCTCTAACCACATTATTCACTAAAATTACCCTTTCAATGAGTGTGAGATATGCAAGACACCTTCCACATGATTTGGAAGAGAATGGTATTACAATATAGAAATAAATCTTTGATGGTTATTGACCAATTAATAAATATATTTTAAGAAAAACATTCAAATATATGGAAATCTAATAAAATAGATATACACTCAATGGGAAAGGTAATACTTTTCATTAACAAGTAGATAATTGTTCAACAATGCACATTGCTTAGGATAGGTAACACCTACATCACCTCCTATTGCAACTCTTCTACTAAAAATGTTCATATTTTTATTATATATCTACAATGACAAATTTATTAGTTCTCCTTGTGATCAAAATAAGCCATGAAGTTGAAACAAACTCAGACATGCATAAAAAACTTTAACAAAATAAAAGAAGTATCCATTGTTTCTTTCACTAAATTGTAATATAATTACATTTATGCATCCTAAATTATATTTCATCATTTAAAAGAAAAAATATCATGAAATGTACACACCGTTCGCATTGACAATTTTCATCAGTACTATGTCACAGAGGCTCGCAACATCCAAACATTAAATGACCCACAACTTTATTTCTTATTAGTTATTCCCAATATAATAGTCTTAATCAACAATGTCTCATGTTATTCTTCTCTTTTAATCACTTAATTTTTTTATATATCTTCCACAATTCTGCCATGTTTTTTCTTACTTCTCGAAGGGTTCTATCTAGTAGCAAAAATTTCAAGGATATAAATTTATTTTAAAGCTTATAAACATTGCCTAACATTAGTAATCCCTAATATGCATAATGTAAAATGTTTAACAGTATTTTCATAAAAATATTGAGAGATCTAATGATTTTTAAGTTAAAATAATTTTAAATTATAAACTTTGAGAAAATAAATAAAAAAATGTGAAAATTGACAACTATTTTTTATTTTTCATTTTGAAAAACCATGGCATATTAACTCACTCTAAATATTATACCCAAAAAATTTCTCTACTACGTGGAAAATTATCAGGCTTATTTACATTGGAACATTTTTTATTATACCAAGATCTCTAGACTATCCATCAATATTATCTCATTTATTTCTCTACTTAGTCTTGCCCTTTCCTCTTCAAGGGTGATTTAATTCCCAAAGAATGAGAACTCAGTAGGTTTCTTTTATTATACCTAGGTACTTTAAGCATTAAATATGTTAATTGATTACACTACTAAATATATGTGGGATTTACCACTTACTTATTTGTATGGGCTTGTGGCTATGCATAATCATTTATAACTTCTTCTTTGTCTCATATTATTGTTGGGATAACTCTCTCCTTGTTCAAATTCACTAGCAATCTAAGAAATATATTGTTCCTTGTTCCCATTCACTATCAAGGCCCCATTATTCATGTAGAAAAGTTGGACATATATATCTTAATTATGTGGTCCTATGCAATTTACTTATGCTAATGAAAATAAATGTATGAAGAATTATGTTGATGATCACATTGGAATGTGTTGGGTGTACTTATTGAAAAGTAAATCTCAAGCTTTCAAAAATTTTAAGAACCATTCGTAACTCCCTGAGGTCTGTAAAGGATCCGGTCGACCCCAAAAACATGAAAGGTGTCTATTTGATTCCTTGCTCATGTGGGACCCCTTATATAGGTGAAACAGGGCGCTCCATCCAGCAGAGAATTAGTGAGCATGCAGCAGACCTGAGGCATGGTAGAATAAAGTCCTCGGCTCTAGCAGAGCATGTGAACAAAACTAAGCATCATGTCTGCATTGAGGAGGCCAAAGTCATTGCCAGGGTTGATCGGTTTCATCATCGCAAGTTAAGGGAAGCTATTGAAATTGAGCGAAGACCCATCAATCTCAACAGAGATGATGGGTGGAAGGTAAGTAGAAATTGGATCCTTGCGTTGTCATCTTAGGGTTTCTTCCTCCCCCCTCTGCTCTTCTTAGGTGCTTTCTTTGGGTGGGCGTAGTTTTTGTGAGTTTGCTATCGCTTATCGTTGGCAGCATTGTGTACTTCCCTTGTTCGTCATGTCCTCCAGTCTCTTTTTATGATTATCCTCTTCGTGGGCATAATCTCTTTTTTATGTAGATTTCATTACAATCAAGCGTAAATTATTCATATTATTAATAACAATATTAAATCTAATGTCAATTCAATTAACATTCTTTTATAGGTTTTATTATTAATAATATATTAATGCATTACTTTTTATATCAATAGGAAAGATCTACCCCAAACATTATAAGTTTAATTTATAAGCATTTAATACTATTAATATTTATAGTCCCATACATAATATATTAACTGGTATTAATACGCAAACCTAGTATTTTTAGGACATATATTAATTTAAATATATTAATATATTAATAAATTATTTATTTTTAATATTATTAGTTATATATATTATTATTTCATACATATTATATTAATAATTAATATATAATATTATTGTAGTGAATTAATAAATTAATTTTTAATTGACATAATTTAACCTTTTTCTATAATATTATTATGTATAACTAACCTAAGTTTTTATTTAGGGCATATATATATTAATAAATTAATTAATTAATTACATTTTTAATATTATTAATTATATATATTTTTACACATATAATATTAATAATTAATATTTTAATAAATTAATAAATTAATTTGTAATTGACCTAATTTAACCTTTTTCTATAAAATTAACTACATATTAATTATAAATAATACTAAACTCAATTACGACAATAATAAAATTAGGGTTTTTAAAATAAAATTAGGTATAATAATAAATTATTGGAATATACATATATATTTGGATATATTTAATGAACGGATCATTTAAATAAATATTGACATATATTCATTTATACATTTTTATATATTTTTATACATTTTTATATATAATAGAGCAATATTTTATATTAAATAAATGAGTTATTTTTAACAGATAAACCTTTGTTTTGTTTTATTATTCACCTGGTTAACCTAGCTCCATGAATATAATAGTATTTTAATATCAAATCGGTTAGATGAAGTTTGACTGGGGCTCTTGAGTGAAAAAGTAGCCGTTAGATTGTTTTAGCCGTTGGAGTCTCTGCTTAGACTATTTAACACGCTGATCTGGATCTATATCTTCAACTCGTCCTGATGATGAACCACATTGGTTGGTTCGAAACGCGTCGACCAAAGTCTTTCTTATGTGATTTACGCTGAAGCTCTCTTTACAACTATGACTAATCACAGAAGTCTCAATTCTATAACTCTTCCTTACAGAATCCAATCTTGATCAGATTTGCGGGCTTAGAAAGATCACTCGGAGGGCTACTGTAGGATGTAATTCAAAAACTTACAGATTTGAAATTACAGAGTTACAATTGTTTCAAGATCAAGCTCCTAAAATCAAGAAAAGGTGATATGAGGAAGTTTGATGGCAAGGATCCAGTGAATTGGATACTCTAGATAGAGAAATATTTTGATCTACATGAGGTGGAACTGTTACAAAAGGTATGTATTGCGTCTTCATATTTAGAACCGGATCAAATTTTATGGTATAAGGGGCTTTGTTCTAATAAACTGCTTGTTACCTAGTCAATTTTCACGAAGGAAATGATAACACATTATGAGGATACAAAGAGAAACACCTTCTTTAGCTAATTGATAAATCTCAAATTGAAGTTTTCAATGGAAAAGCCTATTGAGGACTTTCAAAAAATTAATATAAGGGAAAATGATATTCCAGAGAAGTAGAGGATTGAGGTCTCCATATGGACTTTAAAGAATAACATTAAACATGAGGTTTGTCTTAGGGAACTTGATTCATTGGAGAAGAAATTCATGTTAGCAAGAAAAGTGGAAAGAAAATTATGGCAACAAGGAAGTCTATCCCTCACAACTATAAAGATGGAAGTGTTGTTTATCTTAGCCTTCCACAACCTACAATGTTGACACCACAATAATTGGAAGAAAAAATAGCAAAAGGGATTTGTTACAATTGTGATAAAAAATTATTTATTTTGATTTAATATTCTATTCCTATGCTCAAAAATCTTGGAGAGAAGCCTCTGAGCTCATTATAATTTTGACATCGTAAAAGGCTAGGAAGGTTAGTATTGCAACAAAGATTATGAAACTGAGATCTAATGTGGTTGTACACAGGGCACTCTAACAGGAAGTAGTTTTCATCCTCAATGTTCCTATTCTCACAGAGATGGTAGGTCCTTTGCATCCACAGTGTTTTAGGAACTGCCCAACGACCTATTTCACTATCTAGCTCATGAGAGTTTGTTGTAATATTTGCTATATTAATTTTCTTCTTTTAGCTAGTTAAAATAGAGAGATACCTTTGAGCTTCTAGGGTAGGGTTGATGACCATCTTATAATAACTTAGTTTTCTCTTAGCCGCTAAATCTTTCTCACACCATATTTTTTCTTTGAACTTAGAAGTAACAATATTTTTAATGTTATTATTTTTTTGCAATGCATCATTCTCATTGATCTCCCAATAGTTTAACCCCAAACCTTACATCCATTATGACCCCTTAGACCCCTATATATAAAAAGGAGATCTTCTCATTCGTATCATCAAAGAATTATTCATTTGTCTAATGTGAAGGCGGTTGCCCCCTTGAAGGGGCTTATTTATAAGGCATTGATATATCTTTTTTGTCATTTTTTGTGTTGGTTTCATGACATGTATTTATTTAAAATTAAATCTCAATCTTTCAAAACCTTTAAGCATTTTCATGTATGGATTGGATATGAAGCATAATCACATGTTGGCTCTCTTCATATTGTTAATGGAAGATAATGTACTTTAGCGAATATGAAAAATATCTTTTGATTTCCTTTCTAGACTTCCAAAGCATTATTTTGGGCATAAAGAACCTCCTCAAAATACACTACAATTCTTCGTCTCACAACAATAAGTGATCTAAGCTATCTAGAAAGCAAGACACTATTGTTCAGCTACCTCTCTCCTTGAAGTAACTATTGCTAAGCTAGAGATGTTTTACAATCCCTCTCGACCATCCAAATTATGCCTCTAACATGATTTTGTAACAACAATTCCCTGTGGCATGAAAAGAGATCCAAACACCACACAAAAGTAGCAAAGAAAATTACACAAGTTCACTCTCTGTCTCAAAGGTATACCTAATTTGATTTGCACTTTGGATGTGCTCTAAATCTCCAAAAACTAACTTCTATTTATATGCACACACGCGGCTCCATGAATTTTTCCTTGGGGCATACTTTACCCAAGGCCATTTAAATTTTACATCTCTAAGCAGATTACAAGTTGAGAGTCACAACATTCGAAATTGATTCACACATCAACATATAATATTGATTGACAAGAAATTTGGATGGGTATTTAACTACAAGGTCTATAATAACTACAAAATTTAGACTCAAATTCCTAAGAAGTGTTGGAGCATACCTAAGAAAAGGGTAAAAATAGCAAAGAAGTGTATAATTGCAACAATTTCTACTCACGAAGTGTAGAATCCAACCAAGCTGATACTCGGGAAATCCCATATAATAATACTATGTGAGAAGATATATTAAGGAAATTATAGAGAAAACTAATTTAAAAATAGATGTTACCTCAACCTCACCTGCAACTGACGAAAAAGTTCCCCTAATAGAGTCAAATACACCCAACACTTGAGCTCCATAAATAAAGAAAGGCTAAAAGAAACATCTAGTAAGAAACCTAACCTAAGGCATGCTTGAGATAAACAAATATTTGAAGCACTAGAAAAATCTATGAGAGAAACAAAGAAAAAAATTAAAGGAAGGATAATGGATAGTAGAAAGATTTAGCAGAGATAAAAAAAACAAAGGGATATTTAGTTAGACTCTTAGTACCAGGATATAAAGTGCACCTTTTAGAACATAAAATACTAGTTGATCAACAATTGTCAAGGCACATATCACTAGCCAACAAGGTAGAATATTTGAAATATTTAAAATCATTTAATGCCCATGAAAGTATAGTTGTATGGAAATGGTTTATATTTTATGAACATCTTCAAGTGCTTGCACTAACTACTTATCAAACAACATTCCCTATGACTTCAACACCAACACACGAAATAGCGCAATCATCTCGATAATCTTCCTGACAATATAAATTCAGTTTCTTTGAGCCAAGCATGTGGGATGTGGTGTCTCTTTTGAACAACAACATCACACTCAGGAAATTGAAGTTGAACATTCCAATCGACCCGTCAGGAAAGGGAAAAGAAGAAGAATTCACATTTTAAATCTTGTAGATGTAGTTCAAGAAGTTCTCACGACCCTAAAACTAGATCTCCTAATTAGCCAACCACCCTTCTGGATGAACTTTTATTTCACTATAAGGATTTACATTTTTTAATTTATGGTGTATCAAATTTTGTAAAAATTTTGTAAGACTCCAAGTCTTCCCTTCTATGTCACAAAGAAGATATTAAGGGTAGGGGAGATGTTGGAGGGGCTAGTCGACTTAGTTGAAAATCCCAAACAATTCTAGAATTGATATTATAAATTCAATCAACTCTCTAGTTGAGTCAAGAGTCTAAGTTAGATGGGCTAAATTGGTTTTGACAACTAAATTTTTGTGACTATCTCGGCATAAGATATATATATATATATATATATATATGTTTTGTGAGTGGCTTCTAAAGAGAATATAATATAAAGTAACACTTTGTTATTTCTTTGCTACATCGTTTCTCTTCTTCTATTCCTATTTTCCTTATTTCATGAGATTTCTTGTTTTCCTTTCTACTAGTAACTAATGGTCATTATCTACTACACTGCAAATATATATCAAATTTTTTGGAATATTTTACTAAAATATAAAATATTGTAAAATATTGGTGCATCTTTCAATGAATTGTAAAATGTTGTAAAATATTACTGAATCATTCACTTAATTATAAAATCTTGTAATTTATTGGTGATTCCCCCATTTAATATTTCCATCAAGTTAGTTTTCCTTCTTATGCATTGATTATATCATAGAAAAATAATTATCTAATTAATTTGCTTAAAATAAAAAAAAAGTGTTAGCATTTGATAGTTCATCACCATCTATAACTTTTTTCAACTCTTTGGTGTGTAACTATGAGAGTAACTATTGTTTTTTCTTCTTCAACCAAAACTCTAATAATTGTTGATCAATACATAATTTTTTGAAATTACACAAATATGTATTGAAAGTTAATTTCCTATATGATAAAAAAATCAATTAACACAGATCATTATAAAGCCACAATTTTTGAGTTCAAAAATATATCCCTCAAAGAAATATGTTCATTACTTAGTGTAACATCTTACAATATAAGTATCATCAAAGCATTTCAACTTCAAAATTGATAATACACTATAAAATCTCTCATCCTTCACTAATTACATGTATTTCTCCTTTAGCCCTTCCCTCGAAATTATAATTTCATTAAAGGAATGTTGTTCCCATGAAAATAGATCCCCTACAATGAAAATATAGGAAGCTAGAGAATAGGTCATTATTCCATACAAATAACCAAGTAGAACATATTTCCCTTTCCTAATAAATATTTTGAAACAAAATACAAGATAAATTATGGATTCTCTAAAAAAACGAAGAAGCTCAGGTCGTGTGAGAAAATGAACTGGAAATTAATTTATTTTCCTTAAAACATTAGCTATATAAAAAATTAATGATAATTAAGGAAAATATGTTGAATACCCAAAGAATAAGCAAAGCCATATATGCCTCTACCTCCAACTCCTCCTCCACCTCCTCCACCTTCACCTCCTAGACCACCTCCTCTTCCTACTCCTCCTCCTACTCATCTACAACCACGAACACGTCCTCCCCCTCCTCCTCCACCTATACCTCTTCCTCGTCCTCATCCTTCGTGGCCTTTGCCTTCTCATTCGCCACCACCTCCAACTCCACCTCCACCTCCTTGACCCCCTCGTTCTCCTCCTCCTCCTCCTCATCTTCCACCTCCTCCAGCTCCACCTCCTCCTCCGCCAACTAAACCTCTAGCTCCACATCCACCTCCTCCTCCACCTCATACTCTGCCTCCACCATCACCTTCTTTTCCACTCGTCCTCAACCTTGACTTCCACCTATACCTCCACATCCACTTCATCCTCCTCCACCTCCTCCTCCTTCTCCGCACCCTTCTCATTCTCCTCCTCCACCACCTCCACC
This sequence comes from Pinus taeda, assembly GCA_000404065.3. Lineage (NCBI taxonomy): Eukaryota > Viridiplantae > Streptophyta > Pinopsida > Pinales > Pinaceae > Pinus > Pinus taeda. The sequence goes on along the minus strand of APFE030015850.1, from coordinate 18,000 downwards.
TATACCTCTGTGACCTCCAATTCCACCACCACCTCCACCTCCACCACCTCATCCACCTCCTCCTCCTCCTCCAATTCCACCTCCACCACCTCCTCCTGCTTCTCTGCTCCCTCCTCCTCCGCCTCCTAATCCATCTCCAAGTCCACCTCCTCCTCAACCACCTTCTCCTCCACCTCCTCCACCTCCACCTCCTCCACCATCTCAACCTCCGCCTCCTCTTGCACCTCCTCCTCCACCTCCACCTCCTCCTCCACCATCACCCCTACCTCTACCTCATCCTCCTCCTTCACATCAACCTCCACCTCCCCCACCGCCTCTACCTCGTCCTCCTCCACCTCCTTCTCCACCACCATCACCGCAACCACCTTCTCCTCTTCGACCACCTCCTCCTCCAACTCCATCTCCTCCTCCACAACCTCCTCCACCTCCTCCTCCACCACCACCTCCTCTTCCACCTCCTCCTCTTCGTGATCCTCCTCCTACTCCACAATCTCCTCCACCTCCTCCTCCACTACCACCTCGTCTTCCACCTCCTCCTTAACTGCCTTCACCTTCACTTCCTCCTCCTCCTCCTTCACCACCAACACCACCACCTCCTCCTCCTCCTAATCCACATCCACTGCCGCCATAACCATCTCCACCTCCACCTCCTAAAAAACGTAAGGAACAAATAAAATTGCATATCATTTCATTCTATTTATTTATAATACTTATTGGTTCATTCTTCACTATGATAATTCAGATATCAATATATACATGATAATATAACAAATAATGTGTATCAAAAATTTCAATATAGATAAGTAATTATGAGAACAATAATTTAATTAATAAAATTTAATTTAGTTTTGTAGTTTAAGTCAAATATTATTTTCAGAATTTCACTAACAAAGTTATGATAAAGGTGATAAAAATTATGTGTGGCCATTTATGATTTTCAATATCAAAATTGTAAAAGTGGTGAACATAAAAAATAAACTCCCAATAATTGACTTGTAGTTTAACACACAACTTTATTATTTTTTATTTGGAAAAATAATAATAATAATAATTATGTTTCACATATTCATATTTCACATGTTTATATTAAAAGTATAGAAAACATCTTTTATATTTAATTATACAATTTAGAATGTTAAATTTATGTGTATTAAAAATTTCAAAAAATATATGAACGGAGCCCAATTCCAATTCATTTAAAAAAGGCCGAATCTATTTTCAAATACAATTAAAAAAATGAGACATCAAAGTGTATCACCCACCCAAGAAACATTTCCAAAACGTCATTTGACAAACCGGGAAAGAGTTGAATGTTTGCATGAATTTGTGTGAAGTCAAGGTCGTAATCTAGTTTTTCAGATGATAATTTTGGGGCTACGGGTATCTATGATTGATGTCTAGGTAACCATATGACAAAAAATGACTGCAGAGGATTATTCAGATATAGTAATTGACGACGAATCTTGAGTGATCCGACTTTTCAATGTGTGAATAAATGTATAATGGAATACTCAACCTTTCAATATGCAAACAAAATTATCGATAAACTGTGGAAAGAAAATTATGTATAAACTTTATCCATAGTCGAAAAAAAAAATTATAAACCATATTTTAAAACAAGAATCGAAAAAGAAGCATGGCTTCAAACGTGCAAACAAAATTATCGATGAGCAATATCCATAGTTGTAAAAAAAAAATTATAAACCAGCCTTTAAAGCAAAAATCAAAGAAGAAGAGGCATGACTCAAGAATATTAAGATAATTCGAATTGACAGGAATGGCTCCTTACCTCGAGCGTGATTGGAAGTAGAGTTATGAAGTTGTAGGTGTGTTGAGTGTGGATCAAACACACAATATTCATATATTCCGTCTGACGCTCTCCCAACAAAGATATACGACCTTCAAAGATATTCAATCTGATGCTCTTTATATATTCCAATACAGACCAAACACACGACCATCATATGGTATATCCAGTGTTACGCTCTCATACAGAGGAAGCAACATTGACGTTAGCAATAAAAACACTATCAGCTAACAATTGGGCACGCCCATGGTTTCCGTCATCAAGAAAATCATCACATATTGGCTATTGTGAAATCCGTGTGGAACGATGACGAAACGGCTATGCAAGAAACGGCTCGAATTCAAGAAGACCGCTCATAAAAGAAAAAAGTTACTAGAATGTTAATTTTTAATTTTAGTCACACCTTGAAAAAGAAAAAAGTAAACTAAATTTAAATAAGCAGTCCACAAAAAAAAGCAAACCATTAAATTAAAAAAATACGAACCAAAATAATTAACCTTTAAATTTTAAAGAAATGTAAAGTAAAAGATTAAAAATTAAATTTAAAAACATTGTTAATGGCTTATCTTGTGGTGTTTCATCGGATGCAAATAGATAGTCGCTGCACCTATCATCCATTGTGAGCTTGGTGCGTAATCGCACTCCTCCATTGCGTTTGGAGGTTAAAAAATTGGCAATTTCAAAATAAGAAAGACCGAATAGTTGATATCATTTTAAGTCTAATCTCACTCCTCCATTTTCTCTCGAGGTAAAAAAATGGCAATTTCAATGTAAGAAAGACGAAACAGTTGATGACAAAGTAAAAAGTAAAGAATATAAAAATTAAAAGTTAAATTTTAAAATAACATTTATTTTTTTTTAAGTAAAAAATGGTCAGTTTCAAAGTTAGAAAGACCGATTATTTAATTTATTTTGTATTTCTTTTGTAGTAAAAATGATAATTTCAAAGTTAAAAAAGTAATAGTAATATTTAAAAACTTAATGTGTAAATTGGTTTTTTCAAAGTGTACATAATATGCACAAAGTTAATTCTTAAATCTGAATGTCAATCTTTATCTTAGTGAGTCACACTATGAGACCTGGTGTGAATTCACACAATTACCAAAAAGCGGTGAAAGTAATTATACATAATTTTTTTGCTAAATAATAAAATTTTCAAAATAAAATTTGAGGATAAGTTGTTAAATAAGAAAAAGATTATTAAAATTCA
>APFE030015850.1:0-12714 GCA_000404065.3 Pinus taeda | reverse complement strand
TTGGCTGCTTGCCCAGTCTTCTCCTTTCTGCCTGTACACCATCCCACCAGAGCGCTGCATGGCCTACTAACTTGGTGACAGCAAACTTTACTTTCTTCTCCTCTTCCATTTCTTCATAATCGAAGAATTTCTCCATGCTGTTAATCCAGTCAATCAACTCCTCTGGATTTAGTCCTCCTTGATATACTGGTACTAACTGGTTCCATGGCCTAGCTGTGGCTTTCATCACTGACTGAAAGAGCTTCATCTCAAGAGGAATCTCTACCGCTTCCTCTTCAATAGCTTCAGCTTCGGGTTCACTCACATCTCCATCATTTATATTCCTGTCGGAGGTTAGTGCATCCAACCTAGCTCACAGCTCCTCTATTTCTTCCCTCAATTGGACATTCTCAGCATGTCATCCTCTTCCACCACGTCCACGTCCTCGTCCTCTTCCAACCCTGAAAGCCATCCTTCTCCTGAGATTAAACTCTATGTCAGTGGCTGGCTCTGATACCACAAATGATGGACCGATCTCTGGCTCTAATGTCAGTTTTCCCAATTTGATAGCAATATCTTCTATGTCTCTGGTTTGGTCTTTTCCCAATTCACTGAAGTCATCAGTCATGAAATCTTCTCCTTGTGCAATGATGGAAGGCTAATAATTCACTGAACAAACATCTAATATTTCCACCTGCCCTGCAATTCATTTGTTTACTGCCTATTTTCAACATGAATAAAACATGTTATATATATATATAAGGAATTGGGGCACAATTCTTCTGATGTACAAACACGTGAATGTGATAACAATAACCCATGCAACCGGTGGGCGCACAGCCTTTCAACGATTTTGTAATTCATACAATTCCACACAGTCTTCTCACAAGCAACGCAATTCACACCAATTGCGTACTGCTACCAAAACCGCACTGTATTAATTTTATGGGTGCAGCGTATTGGTTTATAGAGGCAGCGCACGGAAAATCAATAAACATTACCATTCGAGCATATAACTTGACAATCCACACAGTTTTTAAATTACAATGATTGTATATTACCACATTGAAGGACAGTGCACTGTGTGTGCTGCGTTTTAGCTCCACGAAATACAATAGTTACCACAGTGCCAATAGAATGCCACCGCTTCCAAATTCTATATAGGCATACAATCACAACCAGAACGGATAGTATACCCTCCGTCGGAAATTTAAAACACACCCACTCTTGTATTAAAATCATAAAATTTATGAGCAGTGCGGAACTTCATTATTTTTTACACAGTTCACCAGTAAAATGGTTCACACAGGTCCGCCCCCTCTTTTTCACCCAACACACTTGTTTACATTGAAGAGCTGCCAAATTTCTTTTTTCTTCCTACTTTTCATACACAAAATAAATTCCTAATTCTAGAATTTACATTAGAGGAAATCTTTCCTCCTTGGCGGCTAAGTTTTTACCTCTTTTTCCTTTTTACTCATAATGTAAATCTTTATTTAGTACAAAAGCAGCTTTTACCTAATAATTTGAGCTTTTTACCATTTAGTAAGTTTTATTCTCCATGCTAATCCTTCTTTTAGAGAAAATATAGCATGTCTTATTTTTTTTCCTATTTTTAACTGAGGAAAAACATAGGAACAGTAAGCTTTTCCCGTCTGAGTGCATGCACCTGCATCACATAATAATACACGCCCATTTAAATTTGACCTCTTAGTACCTATGGCATAATCTCACAAGAATATTGCAAGAAAAGAATCATGGAGTTGAAAAACAATAGGGAGGTAAACATATACAATAAAGGTGAATGAAATATTTCTAGGTATTCAACTGGAAGAACTATAACAACAATAGAGTCTACACTTAATTACATGAAATTTTCTTGAGGATACCCTCTAAAGGGTACGAAACAAAAGAAGCCTAGAAAATTAGAACAATTTCTAGAATAATGTATTGGGCCTAACGTCTTGTAGTTTCTTGGAAATGGAAAATATGTATTCATTGAAAGATTACCATAGAAAATGATGTTAGTTCAGTGAACACAGGAACATAAACAATGGACTCTAGAAAAACTCAACATAGAAGGAAGCTCATCATAGGCAGAGGACCAATGATAGTCGACTAAATGCAACAGGAAAAAAAACTGAACATCGACTTGACTTTTCATTCACCCCATGTTACTATGATAACAATTATAGAAGAAAATGATGATCAAGATAAAACCCGATCCAAGCAGACTCATACTGACAAAGTTCCATCCAAGCATTCTAGGTTTGACGACAAATTAAGTTGGATAGTAACAATATTCAGCTATAAAGAGAACAACATGAAATCGAGATTTGGCTGGAATGTTACAACTAGCAAATAGAACATAATATAAACATTCCAATAAGAATTAATGATCCACCTTTTGCAATCCAACAATTAGTACATGAGACGGTCAACCACACGTTATATATGACTATAATGATGATAATTTCCATAGTTATAATTTAATTATTAGGTTGATGGAAGATATTTAAACCCCATGGAATATGTTGGAACATTTATAGTAATATTGACATATTTCACCGCTAAAATTTTCCACTAAGATTCTTTGTTGTTGTTGAAATATGCATGCAATTTTGTTTATTTTTATAAATAACCACAATATAATTTGTAATAAAGTTATAATTTAGTTAATTTCTTTTTTTTTTTAATCTATGAAATTCGATAGGAATAATAGGGTACCCATTTTGATGGTTATCATGGACTGAATTTTATTTTCACTTCCACCCATTTGATTTATATGGATTCTCAAGTTTGTCTTAATTTAATGTTAATATTTTGTTTTAACTTAAATTGGAAATAAATTACAATATATATATTCCTATAATTATGCTCATAGTAAGAATAGATCTTCCATAGTTATAATTTAATTATTAGCTTGATTGTAGATATTTAAACCCCATGGAATATGTTGGAATATTCATGGTAATATTGACATTTCAATGATAATATTTATATCAAAATTAGGTATACTCTATTAATTAAATTATCTCAAATTAGTTAATTTAAGAAAATGACATATCAACACATCATATTGGGAATATGGTATTTCTAAGCCATGGTAATGTAAGAAGAAATGTTTAGAATTAAAGGATTTCCAAAACAATAGTGGGGTGAAACTACATGGACAAACATATTTCTATATATTAAATTGAAAATGGATAGAGATCATAACTACATTTTAAATCAATCTCAACCTTATATTAATGACTAATATTAAAAATATTAATGATTGATTATTAAATCTCTAATCTAACATCAACCTATTGATTTTTGATAATTAAATTAAAATTATAGAAATCCTATTATAAGGTATACACATTATAAACGTAACAAAATTAAGGAATCATAAATATGTTTTCACAAATTTATTTATATGTATATCAGATTTGTAAATTATGTATTCAATTTTTTTTTAGTCAATAATATTTATATTAACACACACACACACACACACACATAGACATAGATATATTTGTAATATGATTCTTTTAATGTTTTTTTTGTTTTGTTTTGTTTTCATTTTGTCTAATAAATTCTAATAAATTTTGAGGCTATGTATTGAAATCTAAGGTGTTGTTGAGTTCAATGCAATGGCTTTCACTGACTTCCACTGATATTTAGAGTCTATGAGATATTTTTTTTCTTAAAATTATGCAAATCTCGAATGCATTCCCGTTGATTTCTTTAGGAATGGAATATAAAGGATACAAACCAAAATATATTAAAATCATTATACACATATTAATGTTTCTGTAACCTCATTATTCATGAAATTTACCCTTTGAATGAGTGTCAGATAGGAAAGACACCTTCCACATGATTTGGAGGAGAATGGTATTAAAATATAAAAATATATTTTTGATGATTATTGACCAATTAATAAATATATACTCAATGCGAAAGGTAATAATTTTCATTAAGAAGGAGATAATTGTTCAACAGTACACATTATTTAGGATAGGTAACACCTACATCACCTCCTATTACAACTCTTCTACTAAAAATGTTCATATTTTTATTATATGTGTGTAATGATAAATTCCTTAGTTCTTGTGATCAAAAGAAGCCATGAAGGTGAAATAAACTTGGACATGCATAAAATAACTTTAGTGAAATAAAAGAAGCATCCATTGTTTCCTTCACTAAATTTTAATATAATTACATTTATGCATCCTAAATTATCTTTCATCGTTTAAAAGAAAAAATAACATGAAATGTACACACCCTTCAGATTGATGATTTTCATTAGTACTATGTCATAAACGTTTGAAACATGCAAATGTTAAATGACCCACAACTTTATTCCTTGTTAGTTATTCCAAATATAATAGTTTTATTCAAAAATGTTTCATGTTATTCTTCTCTTTTACTCACATAATTCTTTTATATATTTTCCACAACTGCACCATGTTTTTTATTTCTTCTCGAAGCGTTTTATCTAGTAGCAAAAATTTCAAGGATGGAAATTTATTTTAAAGCTTGTAAACCTTGTCTAACATTAGTACTCCCTAATATGCATAATGTAAAATTTTTAATGATATTTTCGTAAAAATATTCATAGTTCTAATGATTTTTAAGTTAAAATAATTTTAAAGTATAAACCTTGAGCAAATAGATAAAAAATCTGTCAAAATTGACAAGTATTTTTTATTTTTTTTTTTGAAAAACCATGGAATATTAACCCACTCTAAATATTATGCCCAAAAAATTTCTCTACTACTTGGAAAATTGTCGGGCTTATTTACATTGGAACATTGTTTATTATACCAAGATATCTAGACTATCCATAAATATTATCTCAATTTTTTCTCTACTTAGTCTTGCCCTTTCCTCTTCAAGGGCGATTTAATTCCCAAAGAATGAGAACTCAACATGATTCTTTTGTTATACTAACTACTTTAAGCATTAAATATGTTAATTAAGTACCCTACTAAATATATGTGGGATTTACCACTTCCTTACTTGTATGGGTTTATAACTATGCATAATCATTTCTAACTTCTTCTTTATCTCCTATTATTGTTGGGAAAATTTTCTTCTTGTTCACATTCACTAGCAATCTAAGAAATATATTGTTCCTTGTTCCCATTTGCTAGCAAGGCCACTTTTTTCATGTAGAAAAGTTGGACATATATATTTTAATTTGCGCGGTCCTATGAATTTTCATTATGCTAATGAAAATAAATGTACGAAGAATTATGTTGATGATTACATTGGAATGTGTTTGTTGTACTTATTGAAAAGTAAATCTCAAGCTTTCAAAACTTTTAAGGATTTTCATGTATGGATTGGATATGAGGCATAATCACATATTGGCCATGTTCATACTATTAATGGAAGATAACGTACTCTAATGAATATGAAAAAGATCTTTGCAAGCATAGCATTCAACATCAGAGCATAGTTCCTTACAATTTTCAACAAAACTATGTAGTTGAAAGAATGAACATTACTATATTGAATATAGTTTGCTCAATGAGGATTTTCAAAAGTAGAACATTGATGTTTTGGGATGATGTGATTCTATGTGAAATTTATGTGAAAATATTATGTCCATCTCACACTCTTAGAAAAGACTCCTTGTAAAATGTGGTATGGATGGAATCCTTCAACAAGCCATCACAAGGTCTTTGGTCCCTCTACATTCACTTTTGTTTGTTATAGTATATCCATTCTTTCATATTGGGTATATTATTGTAATTCTTTACTTCTAACTTTTTCGTTGCGATGTGTCATGCGTTGGTTATGGTTCCGTCAAAGGATTTCAACATAATTTCTATTTTTCTCAATGATTTCAAAATGAACTACCCTTCATACATGGAGTTCGTTCCAATATTATACAAGATTTCTATAATTTTAACTCTATAATTAAACTGTAACTCGATTCTCATCTCGATATAATTTTTCTTTGTACAAGCATATATGTACAATACTAATGTTATTCCATTTACAACAAAGTATCGGATTGAAGGATGTCATCTATATTACTAAGGTTAGACTCTACTTATCTCAAAACCCTCTATAATGTTCCTTGCCTAATTAATTTAGAGTGGTTCCAATCCAAAATAAGGAATTCCTTTCTTGTGTGTGTAGGTTAGTCTACGACTAACTTAAGTTATCTTGTGACATTGTTTTGGGGTAAAAATTTATGCAAGCTTTTTCGTCTACTCTTTTGCCTTCAAGTACTTATCCAACACTTCCTTGTTACAAGGTTTCAATGTCGGTTCTGATTTTCGCTTGATGTTGGCTGGAAGGAAATTTGATGTTTTTTAAGTGTAAAGAAAATCCAAAACTGCCTAGGGCTTTTCTAAAAAGGCCTGACACTCAAAACAATGCATATATATCGATTTCAATTCAAGCGATTTACCCTCTCTTTGTTAGTGAGAATATTTAATTATGAGAAAATAGTTTTGGTTGTCTTATAGCCCCAACAATGTAAGTATTTCTTTTTATTCATAAGAGCAATTTATACAATATATTTACTTGTTTACTGTGTGTAATGAAGTCATTCCATTAAAATTTTGCAATACTATAATATTTGTTCTATTTATATTCTATGAGGACACCTTAGATATTCGTGTGAGCTCTACATATTTTTTTTTTCATAATGATTGTAAATAAGTTACTATTAATATCATTTTCTTTGAAGAAGAGAATATGAAAATTAGGCAAGAAGTTTTTTTGAACACTTGTCATGGGAGTTTGTGAAGCTTGTCATTTAGGACCTGGTAATAATTTATCCAAGGCTACTTGTTCCATGGCCAATTGATATGATTCCAGTCCTTTGATCTATAGCAAGCTAAACTAGATATACATTTATTTTTCTACAAGTTAAACTATCTGTAAACTTATTTTTCCTAACTCCAATAGTTCTTTTCTGTAGTAGCTTACAACAGACTATATGTCTATATCTTTACAGGTGAATAAGGGTTACTATGTATGTTTATATATTTATCCATCGAAACAAGATTCTTTAATTTACTATATAATACCCTTTTGCATCTTTGCACACATTCAAGTGTAAATTATTTTTTTCATGTTTAATATATTTTTATCCATCCAAAAAAGCTTATTTAATTAGTATATACGATCCCTTTTGCAAAAATCTTTTGCACACATTCCAAGTGTATTCTTTTTTAGAATATAATTATCTAATATTTTCTTGTTGGAAATAAGTTAAAGTCTATTTCATTCCTCTAACCAAGAACTATGTTTCCAATTAGTTCCACCAAATCTCTATCTCCTACTTCCCAGGAGAACAAACAATACTCATTTCCCAATATACATTTCCTTGACCCTTAGCATCATCTTTCTACTTTTCGGGTATGAGTACAATGATTCTTTCCCAATATACCCTTATCTTTTATACAACCCATTTTATCTCCAACAATCCGTTTAAGTGAGTTTCGCCCATGAATTTTATATTTTTAGTCCTGTGTTTTCTTCTTCTTGGGCAGATCTCATTCCATGTGAATTAGAAGTATAATATGACATGTAATACTTTAATAATTGTTCAAGAATAATAACACAAAAAGCCAAATTTTCTTTTATATTAATAAAAATAAATATTTACACTATCATATGTCACATTGCTTACCGACTTTGACTTGTTAGGGGCAATTGAATATTCAATTAAAAAGTTCATAATATAAATTTACAAAGGGTTATTACAATTCACTTTTGTAATTAGAGGAAACATAAGCACCTTGAAAATGACATCATTGGCATGTTTAAAAAAGAAATTTGTATATATCTTAAATGAATTCTGTGTTTCCTTTGAAAATTAATTTATTAAATTAAACACAAATATAAATCAAAGGATAAAAAGTCAACTCCAGATTTGTATTTTGAAATATAATTTTTGAATTAAAATATTTGTAACAAAATTAAATTGAACATAAGTGACTTAAAAATAAAATATTTAACCTTTTTCCTGGTTTTTCTTCAAATATTATGATATTATGTATGCGTAAAATCATGAAAGAAAAAGGCAAAAAAGAACACAACAAATAAAACCAAACTAAAAGATAAATAACACATTTTAAAATTCTATCATTATAAAGCATCAATTTCTAGCAAATTAATTTCTAAAGTACATAATTTCTTGCAAATTATGATAAATGTTTTGTGGTATATTTTTAGAAATCTATTGAGTAGTTGTGGTTGCAAAAAGTTTATCATCATAATCATTTTTGATATTATAGTTATTTTTATTATTGAAACATATGTTAATTAATAGATGTTATGATAATTTGTAGAAATAAATGGGATGTTATTAAATGGAATATCAATTCGCACATAAATTTGCACTTAAAATAAGTTAATGCCCAAATTCAACTCTTTTAAAGTGTATTTTTATATACTATCTTTATGTATGGGTAAAATAATTATATATCCACAAACACAAAATAAACTATAATCACAAACATTTGAAATTCTATCACGAAACATAAATTTGTAATTAATTATAAGAATATATTAATTAAAAATAATTGTTATTTTAAAATACACACATTGAATAGTGGTTGTTACAAAAAAAAGAATATTTCATCATGATGTCATGGTCATTTACCAAAAATAAGTGATCTTTTAATAAAATTGAGCATAGATAAGCTATGCAAAGCATTCAGTGCATTTGAGTGTAAATTCTTGCATTGGATACTATGCATGCTTAAAATCATCATATAAGTTATTTCTATTAAGTGATTGTAATAATTTTTTTTTTTTGTTCAAGAATTTATAGACATACAAATACAAAAAAAATCCAATACATTACATAAAATAAAAACACAAACACCTTAAATTCTACCATCACAAAACATGGATTTGTAACTAATTATCAATATATATTGACTAAAAATACTTCCCAAAGATGCATTGAATAGTGATACTTAAAAAATCCATAGCCATTCATGATGTTATGGACATTTACAAAAATAAATTAAATTTTGTTGAACTAAATGCTAATCTGAACATATATAGTTTAGTACACATTCAATTAATTGGGACTGTAATTCTTGCATATTATATTTTATGTGTGTAAAATCATTGTAGAGGTGATTTGAGGTGATTTGTATCAAATAAATAGACAGTTTGGGAAATGACCTTCCATACGGGATATTCTAATGAAAGCGTTTCTTGTATTCTAAAATTATACAGAAACAAGAGCATAAACAAACAAACACATAGATTTCATAAAATAAAAACACAAACATTTAAAATTCTATCATCACAAAACATCAACATGTAACTAATTATAAAAATCATATTAATTAAAAGCACTTATAAAGAGTATTGTGCATTGAATAGTGACACTTACAAAAATTTAAATTCATGCATGATGTTGAAATAACATTTTATTAAATGAAACAACAATTTAAAGATTAGTAAGTTAATATACAAATTCTACTCATTCTAAAATGAATTTTTGTATATGATATTACATGCGTGTAAAAATATTATACGCGGACAAACAACCATACACAAACAAAAGCGCAACAAACAAATACATAGCATAAAATAAAACCACATACATTTAAAATTATATCATCGGAAAAACATCAATCTATAAATTAATTTTTAAATTTTATGTTTATTTTGTTTGATATATTTTTTATTTTACATTGAATGATTGTGGTTAAAAAAATATTCATGCTCATAGTCATGTGTGATGTTGTGATTATTTGTATTGTTAAAAAGTAAATATTGATTAAAAACAATCATGAAAACTTCTGATTTTCAAACATACAAAAACTCGTGATGATTCTTACAAGGAAAAGCTATAGTCATTGTTACTTGTGGTATTGTCATGGTCATTTGTATCTATAAAACTTATTGACTAAAAATATTTTTGAAATTTTGATTTTATACTAAATAGACTTAACAAGTTATAAACTCCACCAATCTTGTACCATAAAAAATTAATTTACTAATACACTAATTATTAAATTATAGTCCTTGAATTAAAGAAAAAAATTGAGTAAAATTTAAGATAAGAATATATTAATTAAAAAATAAAACTAGAGATTGATAGGGGAACTATGTCAAGAGGACAGGCTCGGTGTGATGGCTAAGGATTCTTAGTCCTTTTGCTTTCCTTATGTGGTCGGGTTTCTTCAGACATCAAATCAACCTTCTATGTCATCGCTAGGGCATGATCTCATTGCTTGCGGGTCTGATAATGGAGTTTTTGAATGGAGTTAATGTTGTTTCAGTCTCCTGTGTATGGATGGAGACTGACAGCCCACGCTGTTAGTAGTATCATTCACCAAATCATCGACGGAGAGTATATTCTCACACCATACGTACACGATGGAATATAAGGAAGCAAAGGGCATCACATTCATGAGTTGGGAATGGACCTGTGTAGTATTAAGGTGACTCTAGAGCATAAATATTATACTTGTCTACTATTAGTCACAAAAGAAATATCAGTCAGATATGAAGGCAAAATATTGGCTACATAAGTCAATATTCCACCTTGAAAACTTCATTTCATAGATCCTTTGTTAAAGATCTCAGATCTGGATATTCTCAATCCCTTGAGCACATTAGGTTGTCGAAATGGAGTAGCATTGGATGTGAAAAGTCTGCTTCGCTTTTTGTCAAACACAATTTTCATCGATCAAAGTGGCTCGGTTCGGTGGTTTTCCCATCACTTATGAAGTGAATACTACCACAAAAACCCATCTCACTCTTTACAGATCCACACTTATCCATTTATTTTACTAAAGACCTATGTGACTTTCAAGTATGTGCACTCAATCTGGTAGCCTTCCAATTTTTTGTAAAATCCCCAAATGTAAAATCAATATTATTTTGGGTTTAGGCCACAGATCATTTCAAACAATCAAAGCACAATATCATGCACACTCTGGGTATCCCAATGCTCCTAAAAAGTATGATCTGTACAGGAAAATCAATGTAGGAAGATGTGATGTTACAATATTATATCATCCTCCAATCATCCACCATCATATTAAACTTGAGGCTTCGGGGAGGATCACCTCGACCAAGAAATTCAAAGGGCACAGGGGGAGTGTTCAGATCTAGTATTCCCAAAGGAGCATAATCAAATCAAGGGCAAGTAAATGGAATCTTTTCGTTCATAGGTATCCTCAAAGGAAAATGTGTTGCCTCAACAACACTAGATCAAACACACAATATACCCAACCCTACATAGTGGAACAATTGAATGAAATCCAAGTATTGACTATAGATATACCATAAACAAATTGTTTGTTCACAACATATGAATATCAAGAAGTACTATGCAGATTCAACACTTTTTGGCCAAAACCAATGGATTTCTTCCATTGGATATTCACAAATTGGACAATAAATTGTGAGATTCACCTTTTCTCTAGGGGCTTCTTCATAGTAAAATTTGTATCACTAGAGGATTGTGAATATATATTTCAAGAGGGTTCATGGTTTTGGGGCTTTGCAGGACTTTTTATCACCCGTTGGTTCCCATATTTCGACGCCAATATAATTATAGTATCTCAAATGTTGGCTTGGGTTAGATTGCATAATCTACCCCTACATTTACGGTTCCATAAAGTGATAGAATCCATTGGGAACATATTAAGGTGATACATAAATACATACACACAAATATTTGAGGAACAAGTCTACATAATCACCAGGATCATATTCTCTTGACACACAATAAGCAGTGCTCGACAAGGTTCCTAGATTTTGAGAACACAACATTTAGATGTTGAATAAGCCAACAAATGGGACATCCACAAAATCCGTGATCTTGTGCCAAGAAAATGCCTTAAATGAAGAAGAAAACAAGAAAGAAACCCGAGGGATGGAAATTCCCAAAGAAGTTGCCTGACAAAGAAGAGAACGATGAAGAGATGCATCCTCCTACCAATAAGAAGCCCAAAATACACAAGAAAACATAGAAGAGGGGAGCATCAATCATGAAGTTTTAGGAACTCCAACACACACATCGAGGCAGGAGATGATCCATGTAGTAATTGAGACAGGGGACTCAAAATGTCATCGTGAATCTGAGAGTTCAGATTCAGATAACGAAAATCCAAGAATGAAATTTTGTTAAACTAAATGCTAATTTGAACATATATAGTTTAATACACATTCAATTAACTCGAAGTGTAATTCTTGGATATTATATTTTATCTGTGTAAAGTCATCATAAATGTGACTTGTATAAAGTCAATAGTCAATTTGGTCAATGACCATCCATTCGGCATATTCTAATGAAAGCCTTTCTCGTGTTCTAAATTTTATACACAAACAAGAGCATAAAGAAACAAACACATACATTACGTAAAATAAAAATACAAACATTTAAAAATCTATCAATATAAAAATTCTATCTAATTATAAAAAAATGATTAATTATAAAGAAATGTTCATTGATAGTGGTGCTTGCGAAAATTCAAATTCATGATGTTGTTGTCCTTTGTAGAAAAAACAAGATATTATTAAGTTAAGCTACGAGTTAAAGATCAGTACTTTAGTATACAAATTCTACACATTGGGAAAGTATTTATTTTATATGATTACATATGTGCAAAAATATTATACACCTATAAACATAACAAAAAACCAAAGGAAAACAAGAGAACAACAAAAAAGTGCATAGCATAAACTAAAACCACATACATTTAAAATTCTATGATCATAAAACATCAATTTGTAAATTAATTT
>APFE030015849.1:232675-278564 GCA_000404065.3 Pinus taeda | reverse complement strand
TCGTATGACTGAGAATCCTGTGTTCCACGACCGATCCAAGCATATTGATATCAGGTACCACTTTATCCGGGATATGGTACAACGAGGCGTTGTAAGGCTCGATCATATAGGAACTGATGAGTAGGTCGTGGATATTCTCACTAAGCCCATGGGGAAGGTCAAGTTCCTAACCTTCCGTGAGAGTCTTGGTGTCGTGGAAAGACCCTATGATGTGGGTCCTGTTGGACGATGAGCTCTGGGAGCTCTGGGGGGCTTTGGGGATAGCTTCTCAGAGCTATAAGCACTCATAATGCTTCTGCCCCACCCTTGTAATTATTGAGCTGGTTCGCCACTCATTTATCTGTGCCCCGTATGCATCCTACCCATTGAGTTTAGGGCTCATGGGAAGTACCTCTCATTTGGCCAATGAGGTGTGGAAAAGCTAGAGACTATTAGCAAAGACTGATGGACGCATCAGAGATTGCCGTACTCCCTATCTAGGATGGCATGGTCCAACCACTTGATCTGGGATCAAGATTTGTGAGGTCTGGGACCTCTGGACTGATTATGTCAGTCGGGGGATGATGTCTTTGTGACTGACCCACTTCTGTTCTGAAATAAAGAAGCCAGCAAAGCAAGTTTCGACGGGATGACTCACGATGTTGATTGCACTAATAGATGGAGTTCTCCCTAGTTGAGAGGGAGTGTTAAATTTGGACAACTAGGTCCAAACTCCATGTTCTGATGCTCAGATTAGGAGGCTAATATTTTTGTTGGATTCCTCTTTCTGAGAGGTGTAAAATCCATATAAAATAGTCTTAATCCGATGAGCAGAACTTATATTTTGAATTTATTATTCTTAATAAATTATATGTGCAAGGTCGGCCAGTTTTGTAATGTAGGCTCACATGCCCAACAGATGTGTCACACACCCTCATTGACAGATATAAATACAGGAAAAGTTGGAGAGAATTTCATCACATCACAACTCACATCTTCCTCTCTCATCCTTAAGAGTACGAGCTACCTGGAGGACGGATTTCAGCCACACGTGGGAAGGACGAAGAGGACAGACCGTACAGCTGAGCTGTAGTACGATTTTCTACTGCTAGGGTTTCGCAGAAGTTTGACCAGCGTTGACTTTGGTCAACGCTTGGTCCAATCAAGCTGAAAACTTGTGGAAGGTTCGATTTTTGAAGGCCGTACTACCTGGCACAAAAATCGAGGTCAAAGGGTTGACCGTTTTGCTGCTGCGTTGACTTTTAGCTTGCTTCCCCTGCGTTGACTTTTCAGGACAGCGTTTACTTTTGCAGAATTGACTTGGGTTGACTCATCTACTGGTTGGAGGGTTGTTGTGACACATCTGGGCTGGCTGACCAAAGGAGACTTTGCTGGTTGAAGCATCCTGTTGACCGCCGAAACGAACACACACATTTTTCCTGTTTCTGATTTGTCTTCTGTAAGATCTGCTTATATGTTCTATCTGCATTTTGCTTAACTACTTGTATGATTGCTGTGAAAAAAGTGAAATTGCTCTTAGCATAGAACATCTACAAAACTTAACAATAATCCCTACCACTACAATTGACACTCAAACCTCCCAGACCTAACTATTGGAAATTCATAAAGAAAACTCTGATCTGCGTGTCTACACTAGATGCGCATTGTAACGGTCTGTAGCATAGTTAGCTCTTGAGACTGTACATTAGAAAATCTTGATAGAATTGGTCCAATGGAGATATCATGATTCATTGTACATTATTGGACATTAATACTAGGCGCTAGTACTAGGTAGTCAATGAAGTATCATAGGTTTAGAGTCATAGCATTTAAGTGTCACATCACATTAATCAAAGGGTTTGCAAAACGTTGTCTTCATGAGTTACTAATAATGTCCTAATACTAATCATGTCCTTTCTATGCTTGGTTGTCTCCTCTGAGAAACTATGCAATCATGTTTTTTGTCTCTTTGTTTGTCTCCTCCAAGACACCATGTGATGTGCATATTTTCATTTTTACTACTGCATAATATGCAACCAACTCTTTTCCCTTCTCTGCAACTCTGTACATAGCTATGTGTAATTTGCTATAAGGTATTAAAATCAAGTGATAAAGAATCTAGAAGAACATTCAGTGAAGGTATTGCCTGGGAGATATGTAGAGTTTGATCAGCAGTTGAACACATGGATATATATCTGCTGGGTATCATGCTGGGAGAAAGAGACACCAGAAGAGGCATGAATTTCGGGGTAGGGTATGCTTGGGCAGACAAGAGCCTGGAAATCAAAGAGGAAAAAAGCATTGGTGTGCACTGTGTGGACTTAATGACTTATGAGTTTCAGGTGAGCAGCCAGCAGTTGAAGAATAACTGTTTTTAAATTTCACTAAGGTTAAAGCTCAGGTGCTTTTAATATTTAGGAAAAAAACAGTCTGCATGAGAAATAAATGGCAGAAGTAATGCTGCAATTGGAAGGTATGTCACTGGCAGAATGAAAAGCATGCAGAGGCCAAGAATAACAGACAAATATGCTGGTACATATGTCATGGGCAAACTGAAAAGCACACATCCAATGCACAACAAACAGACAAAGGAGTTATGGGAGAGACAAGCACCGAGAGAGACAGCCTGGTCCTTGTAGGAAGAAAGTCTGATAGGCAGAATGTCTGAAGCTACTGGCAGCATGATTGCTTCTGACATGTAGACGGTGCAGTTATTCAACATAAGAATTTGTTGGGCAAGACTTCAGAATTTTTTTGTCTGAGAAGAATATGTCAGGCATGAATGTGACTGTAGTTGAGGTGTGACATGACTGTAAGTGTCAAGACTAAAAAATAATCGGTACAAACATATCTGAGCAAACAGGACACAGCAGTGGGTGTCAGACTGTCAAGAAAAAATAGCACAGCAACATGCATGACCTTAAACAGCTATTTTATTCCTTGTATTTTTGGCAGGCTTACAGACCAAGTTCCAATCAGTGGAGTGTGGCAACATTAAAAGGCAGAAATATTTGTTAACATACGTTATAAAGTCATGTCAAAGAGAACTTGCCTGGTCACCAAAGTTGGGTGCTGTTAATGCCCCCATCAGGGTTCAAGTCTCCCCAATGACCTGTTTGCTCTTTGTGGGCTGATTGTGCTTGTGCTCATTGTTGTGATGGTACTTGTGTTTGTTTTGTGGTTGGGGCCAAGTGCAAGACGTGGACAAATTTGGCAGAATGGATATCCCCACTTGCAGCACCTTAGCCAAAAGATTCAGAAAGGGACGTTGTAAGCTGGTAACATTAATTCTCACACTCCCAGATTGGGTAAGGGCAAACATGCTGCATCGAAGTAAACGAAACTAATCAATATATATATACGCATATTGACATGAGCAGCAAGCCGGGTCACTAAAAGCTGGGCATTGTTGCAGCCCCCATCAAGGTTAGATTCTCCTTACAGTCGTTTTCCCAAAGGAACCAGCCCAACCTCACAAGGGGGCCATTGTTCTGTGGTTGAGCTGTCATGGCCATTAAGTCAGGGCAGGAAGTCACATGTCTTATAGTGTAAATGTTACAGGCAACTCCACACCGAGGTGCTGGAAATGCATTTCAGCATTTCAGTGGGGTTTCATATTTTTAAAACAATGTATCAGCTGTTTCAGCAGGTGTTTCAGTTGTTTCAGTTGTTGCAGTGGGCATTTCCATTACTAAAACAAAATAAAATTGAAATTGAAATGCTAACAAATAACTCGTCTTTCACTTTATTTCCAAATTTGGGACTCATAAGAGGTATCTTGAAATTTTTATGTCTCCTCATTTCTTTTTCATACTTGCACATTTTCATATGTGTGTGCGCACGCTTGCGCATGTCCACACACATCTGCTGGTTTCTTTTCAATATTTTCCATACATAAATATGGTATTATATATTATGTATCCTAACCATATTGTATCCTGAATTTTTATAAATTTGATGTATCCATTTCATATGTTGTATCCATATCCATTCTCGTATCTGTATTCATGCAACTTAGGCAGAAAAACAAACACAAGAATAATGCTAACATGTGGAAATGAAATTCCAATGTGTAGACAAAGACTGTGAGCTGTGAGCGAACTCTAATGTCTAACACTATAAAAAAATTACTCTGGACTCAGCAAACATGAGACATCATTCATGAGAGAGACATATTCACATGGGATGCCATTAGTTTCATTATATCATGGGGAGAGAGAGAGAGAGAGACGACACGCAAACATGAAAGTGTTTGTTTCGTAGACAAAAGCTGTTTGTTAGTGACATCAAGCTGATCTGACATGGGTGTCAAGAACTGTCATGCTAATTTCTGATATTTTCTGGCTTGGGCAGTGTGAATAATAGTTGGTTTGGGTGAAAACCTACTCCATATTAGCACAATGTTGCAGACGTGGACTGTGCAGTTGCTCGGCAAGGAGTATCCTAAATCATCACAAGAGCAACAAAATATCATGTGG
This sequence comes from Pinus taeda, assembly GCA_000404065.3. Classification (NCBI taxonomy): domain Eukaryota; kingdom Viridiplantae; phylum Streptophyta; class Pinopsida; order Pinales; family Pinaceae; genus Pinus; species Pinus taeda. The sequence continues at coordinate 274,107 of APFE030015849.1, read as the reverse complement.
ACAGCATTCTGGGATTTAAAAAATTCCTAGAATATATGATGCTGGAATATATAGCAGCAGAGTAAAAGAAAAATTCTGAGAGAAATTCTATAGATATAGGAAGAGAGAGATTTTAGAGATGGAAAGTCGGAGACAAATCTATAACACCCATAGGACTCTGACAAATTTTCCAGCAGAGGAGCATTATCAAACTACTGGGCAAGAATTACCAGGTGAGAAAAAAGAGGTAAGGACAGCAAAAAAGTAAGTTTTCTAGGAAATATTGTTGGCAAGGACATTTTGCCAAGAGATTAACATCATTGATGGAGACAGAGAGACACTCCAAGCAGCAGACTCAGTGCTGGGAAATAAATATTATTGTTGAAGGTGAGAGTTACACTCCATGAGACAGCCAAGGTGTAATGTCCCAAACTAGATTTTTGGTTCCAAACTAGATTTTTGCAGTAACTCTTTACAATTACCATGACATTGCCAATGATTTTCTGCTAATTATTAATGTAAGGACATTTCATCAAACATATTGCACACAGTTTAACATGAAACCCTTGTTTAACAGTAAGCACAAGAAACAAACTCAGCCTTATCATATTAAACATGAATCTGAATATACATGAGAACCTTTTAAGACAATAGCACAAATGGCTGAAGATATAAATGGCTGACAATGATCTCTCCAATGAATTCATTGATGCCCAATGAGAAACCTGAATCTCCTTCAAGAATAGCTAGAGTGGAGTCTTTCACCACTGAACACTAGTTATTTTAATCATCTAGGATGGGTAATTATTCCACTGAAGAAGATCATGACCAGGGTTATATGCCCTCAAGCAAGCTCCATTAGCCAATGTAAACAATCCATCAGATATCCAAACATGCCTAGAGAATGATCTTGAGCTCCCTTTTATAATATTTGGCCACCCCAATACCATGGGTAAGTATTCCATGGATACCAATACCATGGACAAGTATTCCATGGGTGTGAATATCATGGGTACCAATACCATGGGCAAGTAAATACATAATAATGTGATTTAATATAATTAAATTGATCGTTTCCCCTACAGTGATCACTTTGAAAAGGGGCATGACAGTCCTCCTGCCTCTAGATTGCTTGTCCTCAAGCAAGGCTATAACCTGCATAGCAATAGCCGGGTCCCTGATGTACCATTGTGTCAATTCATACCACTGTACTATCCAGCCAACAGTAAGTCTCTCAATACCTAGGTCCCAAATATACCATTGTATCATCTAGCCACAAGAGGGTCCACTATAGTGTGAACCATCCCTGGACCCTCAGAAATCAGCCTTGGTAAATCTAAGGGGCACATCTCCTCATGTACTAGAAGGGCTGTCACTGGTGCGCTAATCATCTGCTCCCGTAGAACCGAATACAGCAAATGGACAGCATCCTCATCATACCATGCTTGACACTGTGTCATACCAATGCCATCCCACTTAAAAAGATCCTATCAACACACATTGGAGATCCTGCTATTCTGGTCACTGAGGGTATACTCGTCATCCTATAGGTGACCATCTCTCACCTCAGAGGCAAACTTGTTCTCTGAATGCTCCATGCCTAAGTGGAATACCCAATCTTTGCATGTTGTTAGTCTCTTAGATAAAATACATGTAACAATGGCATCAACGCTCTCCATAAACCCAATATTGTGCTCCATCACTCTATCAAAAGATTTATCTAATTCTGTTGCCCATGATATCCTACTCCGATTGAATCTGAGAAATCATGGCTGCATCAAATGAACCCATGACTCCCTGTCAAGCTTCGCCATGTGACGACGTGATCCACCCAGCCCCCATTGCTTATTTGGAAACCTGCCATCCAAAATATGTGATGGCTCCAATTGTGTTATGCCTCTGGCTAAAAGTGTCTTCCCAAGAAACATCAACTCAGTGGGATACCAACTCATAATCTCCCTCCATTCCAACTCAAATGAACTTCTGAAATAGGAAGTATCTGTAACCTCCCATGGAATGTGCCTTCCATCATCTTTAGCTATCAAAAACCCCTGAAAAGTACCTCATGTATAACTGCCAACCCAAGGAATGTTCCCACCATGTTGATGCTGCACCATTTTGATTTCAACTGGAATGCTCATACACTGAAGCTCTATCTTGTGATCCTAGTCTTCCTATAAAAGTAATCGGAAGGAGTTGGCTCCTTCTTCCTCATACCAGTTCACCTCCCCATTATGCAAATGTGGATTCATGGTACTGCAAGCCTTGTCTATGTACTCCTGAAGAGTGTTAATTTTCTTGAAACTCTGAAACTACTAAAAATCAAGGCAACTGAAACCGAGTTTACTTTAACCAAGATACAGAGTTTCTTAAGATTCAATAAGCAGTGGAAAATACTTGCGATAAAAACACATGCACACAAAATTGACACACTTGTTTTACCTAGGAAACCCAAACAAGAAAACCTGCTTTCTTTGTTGTGGTCTTTCAATGATTGTTCTCTGAGCAAATGGATCTATTACAATTCAATGCGCTGCTATTGCAGCCAACAATTTGTCACTGAGAAAACGCCAGGCTTCTCCTCACTATTCTCAGCTCTACAATTATTCTCGCCTGCTCTTGATCACTGCTCTCAGGCCCTGTGAAACTGCTCTCAGGCCCTGAGAAGATACTCTTGGCCCTACACACAATTGTTCTTTGCTGAAGATAGTCTCGAATTGCTCTGCAAATCCTAATCCTTGCTCCGCAATCTATGCACACTCTTGCTCCTCAACTAATGCGCATTCCACACAAAGAATGATTATTTATCTTGTGCCTTCATCATTCTCTTTCTCAATAGAATTTGATGCATGCAAGAAGGCCTAGTCGAATACCAGTTCACACTAGTGTCATTTCCTTTGCTAGTTAACTGGAGCAAGTCCCAGTTACGTTTGGACTAGCTCAAGTTGCTACTTGATCTCCTCTAGTTGTGATTTGAGTTAACTGACGACTCAACTCGTTCTCTGTTCACTTATCTCTGAAGTCTTAATTCAGCCTAATTAAACTTTAACTGCCACCTCATCCTGTAATCTAATTGGAGAAGACTCCAACGAACTGAAGCTCCAACACTACGCATGCAAACTTGATGACCAATCCAGTAAACTGGAAATGAACTCATCGTAACTAAACTCTATCTCATGAACTCACATTCATGCTAGAGAAAGACTAAATCAGGGTCTTCATTGGCTAAGGCACAAGCCAGAAGACCTTCCCTCGCTACATTTTCAACAAAGAGAATTGTTCTACCACTCCAAAGTAGGCTTCTTTTGCTGCCTCATTAGAAACTCTAATTGTTTCCCAACATGGGTAAGATTGGCAAGTGACCTAGCACACCTAACTCCAAGAGACTTAAGCTCATTGTCCTATTGTAATATGATGTCCTTAAGCATCTTGGTTCTCTCCTTCATTTCTAGAAGGCCTTCTTTAAGATATTTAATCTCTTCTTGCGTATGTTCCTGGTAACTATTATTGGAAAGTCCTGTGGAAGAGATCGGTGAAGTGATACAACTGTCCTCCTCATGAAATGTGGTTGCTATATAAGATAGAATTTCCACACAAGGCTCATCCATCTCCTTTAGTTTAAACCCTACCAATTCCTCATCAAGCAAGGGTTTAGCTTCCCTTCACGTTGTTTGACAACATCCGATACCAAGTTATAAGCAATTGTAGAAGTGCCCTGCTTTTGTTTCTGGACAACCAATAAAAAAGATATGATGGGCTGCAAAATAACGTTGCTTTGATCACACTTATCAATAATTGTACTCATGATTATTCTGATGTGCTTACGAATGGATTTGCATGGTATTTACTGATAATATCGAGGAAATAATAAAACAGTTGTAAAACAAGATCATGACAACCATAGTCAAGCATAATAGCACATGACCTTACCTGTGCCATTAATTTTAGAATCTCGATCCTCTTACCAAAAGATGGATTGTCCACTTCATCTAGCCCCTGGAAGCTTTGTTGAGAAATGTAGGGCAGCTAGATTAGGTGATTTCTCTTTCTTTGTTAACTACTTGTGATGTATTTTTACTTAACTTGATTAGCTTCTTCTTTCACTTAGTTATTATTAGTGTTTTCTATCATCAAATAGCTAATAGACAATAAAGATCAATACAACAAGGAGACGCAAACGTTGGTTGTCAGCGAGGGACAAAACCTCTCCTCTTGAGAGGAAAACCCACAAGAACTCTTCTTTTCTTATAGAACTTCAAATGAGGAATTCCAAGACCTATGACCCTTGACCAAGACTTCTCCAAAACCAAGTCAAACCCCTCCTTTGAAGAACTTTCATCTAGCAAAGTCAGCCCAAGTCAAATCAGCTTCACAACTGCTGCAACTCTCTTCTTCGACCTCAACTTCGGACTTGCAATTTCGACTACTGCAGAAACCCTAGTTTTTGCACATGTGGGAGGACATGGTGTTTTTACCCTTCTCTCTACTTCACTTGAGATGGCTTCTTCTCAAAGGAAATTTGGCTTGCAAAGGAGACTTCTTTTAGATGCACAACTCGGCTTCCTAGTGTGACTGAATTCGATATCTGATGCAACAAGATTGATGCCCTAACTTCGCATGTGTGAGGAATGAATGCCCAAAACAGTACTTGAAATACTTCGATTTTTCTCTCTTCTTGTTTCCTTCTTCGCTTGTTATTCCTTGTCTTCTTGAGCTTATGGTCGAACTTCTTCAGCTTATTGGATGTCTCAAAATGAGGTCGAGGTCTGCCTTATATATAGGCTTCTTTAGATGGTCAAACAGCCCTCCCATGAGGCCAACTTGTCACTTTGTAGGCTGACTTGATCTCCTTTGAAGGTCGACTTGTTGCTTGCATGTTGACAAGGTCTTGGAGGGTCTTTGACACAAATAAATTTTCTTTACAATATACACCATACCCAAATGGGTCTTTCATACATGACAATGACTTAATTGACTTGTTGACTCAATGACAAGTCTTAGAAGCACTCAATGGGTGCTTGACCTATAAATCAAATAACCTTAAGCATGAAACCCATGCATAAAAAATGACAATAATAAATTTATTTTCTCTTTAATATCAAATACATAAAATCATGATTACATATGTCATTATGAAGACTGAACCTAGTTACATATTTCAACACTCCCTCTTAACTAGGGAGGTGTTCGTAATCCATACAAGGTACTTGGACATTCTCATACTGAAGAATTCTCATAAGAAGAGTCGGATTGGTAAGCCATCTCATAAGTTATTCATTCAACTTATCCCATTACATCTCATCATACCAACCAGCATTGTCACATAGCAAGGCCTTGCCTAACAACTCTATCTCTCCAGAAGATCAAAGCACAATGTTGGTGAGACAAATGACTGATAGACACCATCATCATTGTCTCTCAAGGCACATACCCCACCCGGGTGTTCAAAGGGTATGTCCTTTTAGGACAATTCCTATCTTGGAATAACACATCCTCAAGAAATTTCCTCTTCGACTACTCTTGCCTATTGGATGCCCTACCACATCCTCAAAGAGTATCAAAATCAATCTCAGATGCTTACCCAATTCTCCATTCTTTCTTCATAACATGAAGACAAGAATATGTCTATCTCTCCCTCTCAACTAGGGAGGATATACTCATTCCTATACAAGGAATACATACAAGCTCCCTCTTAACCAGGGACTTGCCCGAGCTCCCTCTCAACTAGGGACCTGTTTCCAATAGCAGTTATCTACTCTATGGTGGAGATCATGGTACTATGAGCTGCTTGTAGGACTCCTCTTCCCAATGTCATGAACTTCAACTTTTTCATCATGGAGCCTTCTTCATCACTGTAGGGCATCGACCATCTTCTCCATCAGTTTCCCTACAACAAACGATAATATTGAACCAATAGTCATGCCATCCCTCTTTTCAACGGAAAGTGATCTTCTAGTCCACATCTGGCTTTTCTTCATACAGCTACCTCTTCCAAGTCATGTTTCTTCATGAGCTTCCACCCAATCACATGAGTACTAGTTGTAGGTGACAACTACAACTCTCATTAAGTAGCCCTGTTTCAACCCAACCAAATGATTTCAAAAATCAAAAAGAATATCAAATCATAATTACCTCTTCATGAGGGCTTTTCGTCGTGACATCAGCTTTATGCAACATCAACATCTTGCACATGTATGACCCTGTCTCCAAGACATTCAATATCGGGGGTCTCCTTCGTTTTCAGGCTTTATCAAGGTCTTCATACCTTCTCCATGGAGATGTCATAGCTAATTCTTCTACTTATCGGATGTTGATCATTTTTCTTATCTTACGTGACTATAGTTGCATCTTTTCATGAACTCTTATTCCTTTCTTCACATATTGCTTTCTCAAGAACATAGTTCCTTCATCATAGGACCCATCGTTGTCAACCACCTCAATCTTTCATTTGAGGTCATATTATGTTGATTTCATCTTATCAATATGTAGAATCTTACGTGAATGTAGTTGCATCTTTTCATGAACTCTTATTCCTTTCTTCACATATTGCTTTCTCAAGAACATAGTTCCTTCATCATAGGACCCATCGTTGTCAACCACCTCAATCTTTCATTTGAGGTCATATTATGTTGATTTCATCTTATCAATATGTAGAAGAGTTCAAGGTACATTGTCTACATGTCTTCATGCATCATTCTAATGGAAGAGATCCTTCCTTTTCTACCATGCTCATGAGATCAAACATTCAACCATGTTATCTACAACTATATCATGACATGACTTTATTTATCAAATATATACATACCTTTTCCTTCTTTTGGTCATCTAGACTTCCTTCTAGCAAATTCCTTTCCTTGCTTGAAGATGAAAATACATGAAACAACTCAACATGTTGCAGATCTTCGTCATCATACCTTACCAATGTACCCCACACAAGGTGGGTCGTAGACTATCAGTGAGACACTTGCTTCTTCCAAGTAGAGGTGAACCTTCTAATGAAGATTCCAATAGTGGATCTTGATTATCCTCATCCTGCAAATGATCCTTTCTAATAATGATGATGCATGATGATTTCTTTATCATTTATCATGCTAGATGACTTTCTTCCAACCATACATATTGTTGCTACAGTCGTCCTTATATGCTTCCAATGGAGATGCCATGAACTACTTTCTTTCTATCATGATGACTACTACAATCATGTAGACTTCTACTTCAGCTTTCTTTCCAAGCTTCTATGACAATGTCATCTATATTTCAACTCTAATGCATTTTGATGCTAGTGATGTTTCCCATCCTGAATTTTATCTTCTATAAACTGAAAAGAACTAAGTGAAGGAGATTATCTCAGTAACATGGGCTTCATTTCTTTCCTTTCTCTTCTTGTTGTCCTTTTCTTTCCTTTCTCTTCTTGTTGTCCTTGTTGAGTTTGGGACAATTCCTTTTAAAGTGCCCATATTCGTTACATTCATAGCATTGTACCTTTGACATATCGATCTTCTTCTTTTTCTGAGGATCAAACCTTCCTTTTGTTTTGGCCATGGCAGCATATGCTTGAACTTGTTCGTTTGATCCAACATAGCTCTTTGCCTTCAACCTGGATTCTTCAATTTTACATAATGACCAAAGTTCACTGAATGGAGTGCCTTCCTTCTTTCCATAGATACTTGATACAAAGTTGCCCCATTCATCAAGTAGTGCATTGAGCACAACGATGGTCATTTCTTTGTCTGACATTATTTCCCCTTACTCTTGTAGTTGGTCTCTCATTTGTGACACCCTCATAAGATTTGAGGATATCACTTCTTCCTTTGACAACTTCATCTTGAAGTCATTTTGATAGTAGATTCAGACATAGATATAAAGATATTTATTTGTCAAGTGAAGATGCTTCTTTCATGATGGTTGATGATGTTTGCTTCCTTCAAGATGACAATACTTCTTCTAGAAATGTCTTTCTTCAAATACGCTTTTGATCCTTTATTCAAAGAGAGGGAGATCTCCTTGATTTCTTTGATGATGATGGCAATGATTCTTCTTACTTCCTTGGGATGTAGAAGTGTAGAATATGGAGACTTCAAGATGCTTCAATTGTGTAGTCCTTCTTTCTTTGAGTGGAGGTAGGGTCCTTGAGGTCTTCTTCTCCTTGTGATGATGTGATCTTTTGAGATGAGTACTCCTTGATGCTCCTTAGTCCTCTTCAATGATTTCCTTGTGCATGTCCCTTATGTATCCTTCTTCAATGATGTGATCTTCAAGTTGCCTCTTCTTGACTTGTCACCTTAGCTCTGATACCATGTTGAGAAATCTAAGGCAGCTAGATTAGGTGATTTCTTTTTCTTTCATAACTGCTTGTGATGTATTTTTACTTAAATCGATTAGCTTCTTCTTTCACTTAGTTATTATTAGTGTTTTCTATCGTCAAACAAGTACCAAACAATGAAGATCAATACGACAATAAGACACAAAATGTAGGCTGTCAGTCACGGCCAAAATCTCTCCTCATGAGATGAAAACCCACAAGAACTCTTCTCTTCTTATAGAACTTCAACTGACAAATTCCAAGAGCTATGACCCTTAACCAACACTCCTCCAAGACCAAGTCAAACCTCTCCTTCGAAGAACTTTCTTCTAGCAAAGTCAACCCAAGTCAAATCAGCTTCACAACTATTGCAACTCTTCTTCGACCTCAACTTCGAACCTACAATTATGACTGCAATTTTGGCTATTGCAGAAACCCTAATTTCTATACATGTGCGAGAATAAGGTGTTTTTAACCTTCTCTCTCCTTCGCTTGAGATGGCTTCTTCTCCTAGGAAATTCAACTTGCAAATGAGACTTCTTTTAGAGACAAAACTCGGCTTCCTAGTGTGACTGCAATTCGGTATCTGAAGCAGCAAGATTGATGCCCTAAATTTGCACGTGTGAGGAGTGAATATCCCAAAACAGTGCTTGAAATACTTCAATTTTTCTATCTTCTTGTCTCCTCCTTCGATTGTTATTTCTTGTCTTCTTGAGCTTATGATTGAACTTCTTCAACTTATTGGATGTCTCAAAATGAGGTTGAGGTTTGCCTTATATATAGGCTTTTGAAGATGGTCAAATAGCCCTCCCATGAGGCCGACTTGTCACTTTGTAGGCCGACTTTATCTCCTTTGAAGGACGACTTGTGCTTGCACGTTGAAGGTCTTGGAGGGTCTTTGACTCAATTTTGACTCAAATAAATTTTCTTTACAATATACATTGTTAGCACTCAAAAAGCTTCTTGGATGTAGCAGAAAACTTCCTAAGGTAACCTTTTCAAACCAACCTTGCAGATTGAAGGCTAGCCCCTTCAATACAAAGAAGGCTCTCTCTGACAACCTAATCACTAAGCTTAGCAACTCGTTGTGTCTTCAAACAATGGCTAAATCTTCAGTAGGGTTGTTCTAGAAATAGGGTTTGGTTGGGATGAAGCAATTAATCCATTGGGCAATTGGGTCAACAAATCAGGTTTAAGAAGCAGTTACCAAGATATTGATTGTATGAATCAAGATTGACAGAGGCAAGGTAGACAACAAACTGTAGACATATCAAAGATCATTTGAAAGGTAGTAGAAACAGATAACAATCCACTATAGCAAGGCATGAAAAATGAATCCTGCAAGTTTTAGGAGAAAGAGTGTGGATGTCTAAACCATATGAACCAGAGCATTAAACTAATGAATTTTGTCACATAATCTCATTTAAACATCAAAGGATAAAACATACATTGGCATCACATAGAAAGGAAACTATCGCATAAGAAAACAAACAGAATATACCATCACAGGAATCTTTGTATCAATGAACATAATATCCTAGTCTTCTTGGCACTTGAAAAGGTAAGTAATTTGATCACACACAGCAAAAAGAGACTACTTTGTTTCAAAGTCCAACCCTTGGAACTTCCTTTTCATACATTATATAGAAACATACAAATCTGAGATCCACAATGTTTGGGAAAGTCCTAATTACAATAACCATCAATATCCAAAAGAAATGGATCTGAAAATCCTCTTCACCCATCTTTAGTCTGATCCCCAAGTCGAATTTGATGAGGTGGCCTTCACTTGTTGACTTGGCATTTTTATAGGAAACAGAATTTCAAAAAATCTGGCAAATTCCAAAAAAATAGGCTTCAAAGAGGCATTTGGATCTCCCAAACCATGATAGCTTTGTAAAAACTGAAAGACATTTTTTAAAATAAGCCCATTCCCCACAAAAACCTCTTTCATATTTGGAAAATTCACTTTCATCTTCTCGAAAACCACGCCCAAAGTGGATGACTTAAATAGGAAATAATTAATTATTTAAATCTTGAAAAATAAGTTGCAAATATTCTTTCATATCCTTCAAGCCATGCTAGCTGGGTAAAAACTGAGAGAGGTTTTTTTAAATTGGTATGTGACAAACAAAAACCTCTTTTGGTTTTTACAAATTCATCTCCATATGTTCAGAAACTGCATTTGAAAATAGTGACTAAAACTGGAAATTAACATGATTACAAAATCTAGAAAAAATAGGCCTCAAAGATTCCTTTGTAATTTCCAAACCATGATGATTGGGTAAAATTTGAGAGAGGTTTTTTTAAATCCGCCCATTCCCAATGAAAACCTCTTTTGGTTTTTTGAAATTCATCATCCTCTGCTTGGAATCTCTATTTGAACGCGATGACTAAAATAGGAAAAAACATAGTATTGGTAAACCTACTGCTTCTCCGATTGACTTTTCAGTGGCTAGGAACTCCAAATTTCTAACCCATGTTGTTGCCATAAAAGGAGTGGATGAAATCATGGCACCAACTCAAGTTGTATCCATTAAAACAATGGAAATTTGGCTCCCATCTTGCATTTCTGAACAATGGTAACAATTATTCATAAACCTCAAGCCATAGGCCCTCTGGCTCATACCGCTCTTTATTGTCATATTTCCCCATTTTCCAACTGTTCTCAACTGTAACTATCTTCAATCCCTTGATCACACGCTAAAAACATTGTCCCTTAAAGCTTTTCTGCACACTGCAAACTAATTTCTGGAAACGCTAAAAACTCAAAAACTACCTTTTTAAAGTTTAGTTTAAAACACCTCTCTTAGGTTTGAAGACGCCACCAAATGTCATATCAAGGTTAACTAGGGACTAAACTTCTTGAAAAATGGTTTGCACACTTGAAATGATAGAACAAATGGTTCGAAAGCTTATATATTGTGGCGCTACAAAAAAAATTCGTAGCACCAGCTGTAGGCATCCGATAGGCTCATATTCGCTGCAAAAACTTAAGGAACACTTAGGATTAGGTGAAATAACTGTTTAGAAATGTTCCTAAGCTTATGTTACATTTCCACACAAAAAAATTCATAGGCCCTTGCATAACCCCTTGCACAATGAACTGATAATAATAACCTTTGGAACTTCAGGAAAGGTACAAACTTGGTGCTAACAGCTAGCTCCAACAGGGATATTGTCTCCCCAGGAGGCAGTAAAGAACACATAGACCTTGTGACTGATCCATTGGGCTACTCCCAACCTCAAAGACTGCAACCTGCAAATTGTGACCTGCAATCTAACTGGCCAAACTGAAAATAATGCCATACAATATTGCAAACTGAATACTGAAAAACTCACTATTGAAATCTGAAAACATGCACTTCTCGAAGGGATGCTCAGAGTGTTGAGCTTATTCATCACACCTACTGTAATAACTGAAAATCGTTGTTCAGTCAAGTAATGCAAAATTGCCAATGTAACCAATCAAACAGATGGCTACTCGGCTGAATTTTGTTCGCACTTTCTTTAAAAAGAACAGAAAACTTAAAAGATGGCAACTCAAACCGCAACTGAAACTGATAAGCATAATCCATAAATAATATAAAACCCATCTCCATTGATGATAACAACAGTTTTGCCAAAGGATCTTCAAAAACAAGAAGGACGTGCTTTTGTTGTTTAATGTCTTCGAGCCTTTCACTGGAAACCTCATGATCATTGTCAAAAGGAAAAACAACATTTTGCTTGAAAAAATCTTAATTCCTATCATCCAAAAGACAAGGCTCTGGATGCCCATGAAAAACTTCAAATGAAACAGTTATTACTTGTACATTTGGTTCCTCATTTGGTTCAGATGTATCTAAAAACGACCTTTCATGTGCTTCAAGAAGAAGAATATCATTCTAATTTCCAAAAGAATCAAGGAGAATAGTTTTTTGCTCATCATTTCCTTGCAAAAGTAGATGATTTTCATCATGATTTGATTCATTGCCCAAAGTTTCCATGCATGCATTTTTAAAACCTTGATTTTCACAAGCTTCTTCTTGAAGTAAACATTCAAGGAATGAAGGATCTGAAAGAAAAACTGATTGAATTTCTTCATATTTAGGGTCTTGATCTATTTCATTTTCAGCCAAGGAAGAAACTATTGTTTGTTGTTGGGATGACCATTCATAAAGTGTCTCTATGATTTCATCATTCATACACCCTTCATCACCAAAAGCATTTTCAAGGTATTGAATGAAACCTTCAAAAAATTCACAACAATCTTCGAACACCAAGAAGGAAGGATCAGATTCCCCATAATACTCAAAGAATGTTGTGTGGAAATCTTTAAGAGAGTCTAAGCTACCTAGTCTTAACCCTTCATACCATGATCTTGCTTTCCCTTCTAGGGTAGCCACAAAATTCACAACAATCTTCGAACACCAAGAAGGAAGGATCAAATTCTCCATAATACTCAAAGAATGTTGTGTGGAAATCTTTAAGAGAGTATAAGCTACCTAGCTTTAACCCTTCATACCATGATCTTGTTTTCCCTTCAAGAGTAGCCATAAACATCTTCATTAAACAATCCTCATGAAACTTGATCCCAAGCCTATGTATGTGTCTATGAAACTTAATCAGATGCAAAACAGCATCATCTCCTTCTTGATTATTGAACTTTGGGAAATATGTTTTGTCAATCTATGCAAGGCAAACAGTTTAGAAATCCACGAACATATAAGAAGTTCATAGGAGCATACCTTATTGATTTGTAAGCCTCCATGGAAGTCATCTTGGTATTATGGAGTCGTCAATGTTGCTTTTGATTTTGGATCTTGCTAAGAATGGAGTCACCCGGTGAATGACGCACAGCCTCTTTTTTGTGTTTGATTTTTGTTCACCACCAGAAATCAAAACTAAAAAAAAATTCCCCAGTGGAGTCACCAAGATGCTAGCACTCAGAAAGTTTCTTGGTTGTAACAGAAAACTTCCTAAGATAACCTTTTCAAACCAATCTTGCAGATTGAAGGCTAGCCCCTTCAATCTAGAGAGGGCTCTCTCTAACAACCTAATCTCTAAGCTTAGCAACTAGTTGTGTCTTCAAACAATGGCTAGATCTTTAGGAGGGTTGTGTTGGAAATAGAGTTTGGTTGGGATGAAGCAATTAATCCATTGGGCAATGGGTCAACAAATCAGGTTTAAGATGCAGTTACCAAGATATTGATTGTTAAAATCAAGATGGACAGACTAGATGGATAGACATATCAAAGATCATTTGAATGGTAGTAGAAAAAGATAACAATCCACTATAGTAGGGCATGAAACATGAATCCTACAAGTTTTAGGAGAAAAACTGTAGATGTCTAAGCCATATGAACCAGAGCATTAAACTAATGAATTCTATCACATAATCTCATTTAAACATCAGAAGATAAACCATAAACTGGCATCACATAGAAAAGAAACTATCACAGAAGAAAACAAATGGAATATACCATCACAGGAATCTATGTATCAATGAACATAATATCCTAATCTTTTTGGCACTTGAAAAGGTAAATAATTTGATCACACACAGCAAAAGAGACAATTTTGTTTCAAAGTCCAACCCTTGGACCTTCCTTCTCATATATTATATAGAAACATACAAACTCTGAGATCCACAATGTTTAGGAAAGTCTTAATTACAATAACTATCAAGATCCAAAAGAAATGGATTTGAAAATCCTCTTCACCCATCTTTAGTCTGATCCCCAAGTCGAATTTGATGAGGTGGCCTTCAGTTGTTGACTTTGGCATTTTTATAGGAAACAAAATTTTGAAAAATTTGACAAATTTCTGAAAAATAAGGTTCAAAGAGGCATTCAGATCTTCCAAACTATGATAGCTTTGCAAAAATTGAAAGAGATTTTTTTAAATAAGCCCATTCCCCACAAAAAAATCTTTCATATTTGGAAAATTCATTTTCATCTTCTCGAAAACCACGCCTAGAGTGGATGACTAAAAAAGGAAATAATTAATTATTTAAATCTTGAAAAATAAGCTGCAAATATTACTTCATATCCTTCAAACCATGCTAGCTGGGTAAAAATTGTGAGAGGCTTTTTAAATTGGTATGTGACCAGCGAAAACCTCTTTTGGTTTTTACAAATTCAACTCCATATGTTCGGAAACTGCATTTGAAAATAGTGACTAAAACAGGAAAATAACATAATTACACAAACTGGAAAAAATAGGCCTCAAAGATTCCTCTGCAATTTCCAAACCATGATGACTAGGTAAAATCTAAAAGAGGTTTTTTTTAAATCAGCTTGTTCCCAACAAAAGCCTCTTTTGGTTTTTTGAAATTCATTACCATCTGCTTGGAATCTCTATTTGAACATGATGACTAAAATAGGAAAAAACAGAATATTGGTAAACCTATTGCTTCTGCAATTGACTTTTCAGTCACTAGGAACTCCAAATTTCTAACCCGTGTTGTGTTGCCATCAAATGAGTGGATGAAATTGTGGCACCAACTAAATTTGTATCCATTAAAACGATGGAAAATTGGCTCCCATCCAGCGTTTCTGAACAATGATAACAATTCTTCATAAACCTCAAACCATAGGCCCTTTGGTTCATACTGCTCTCTATTGTCGTATTTCCCCATTTTCCAACTATTCTCAACTGTAACTATCTTCAATCCCTTCATCACACATTGTAAACACTGTCTCTTAAATTTTCTCTACACACTGCAAACTAATTTTTGGAAACTTAGTTTAGGGTTTAGTTTAAAACACCTCTCTTAAGTCTCCAATGGGGATGAGAACCGAGACTAATGTGGCCATCGGGCCCCATGAAGAGTGACAAATGTGTCGTTGGGGAGGGTCGTATCTCTTGGTCCCCTCAAACCATGCGTAGGAGGGAATGGTGTACAGGAGCCTTAGATCTCAGGGGTGTGAGTATTTACGGCACATTAGGAAAGGAAAGCGACAACGGGATGAGAAAGGTGCTCAGGTTTGGTGGTGGAACTATACTTGGCCTCCTGCTCGACGACGAAAGAGGCATCGGAGGCATGACAGAATTGGTGGTTTCTTGATTTTCTTCAAGGAATTGTGGTTCACTGCGTATAACGGAGCCCAATGCCTCGTTTTTCTCGGGCCTTGCAAGGCCGGAATGGGTTGGCAGGAACTGTGTGAAGTCAAATGTTATTTTTGGTTCCTTTGGGGTAAGAAGCATCTCTGTAAAAGCTGGCAATGCCATGGTGAGATCGATGTTTGGGAGGAGTCAAGCTTCTAGAGAACCGTCGTCCTCTTGGTAGCCGGCTCTGTACAGTGGGGTGACTGGTGTGGCTGGGAATGTGAAGGTGGTGCTAGCGGCAGTGCCTTAAGTTCAGTTTGGTGGACGGGAGGGCAACAATTCATTTCAGCAGACGGGGCAGCACTACCGGTGGAATTGGGCATGCTTGGGCAGCGGCAAATGTGTCCTAATCCTCGACAGGGGCGGTCTAGCCTCCTGGCAAAGCCAAGGACAAGAAGGAAGGAGACCCTTGCATTGGCAACCATGGTGGATGGAAGCGGGAGCAAACCGTGGGCAAGGCTTAGGGTGCAAGTACTGGAGCGCGCGAAGGGCGAGGTAGCAAACTTCGCGGTGGTCGACGCCCAACCTCCCGAGGAAGTGGCAGGAGTCGATGACAATTGACTTAGCGTGGCAGCAGCGATAGCACAAAGACACCCCGCACTAGCAGCAATAAGAGAACTCTTGGCTCTTAGAGAGGTGGTGGGCGTAGGAGGGCTCATGCAGCCCAAAACGATGGTCGTTGTGATGCCCCGAACCCACAGGGAGCATTGCTGCTTGGAAAACTGCCAAGGCCTAATCCAATCCTTGGTGGACCGAATGTGGTAGAACGAATTAATCGAGAAAAGCACAATGCGTTGATGGCAACATTGGAACGCATGCATTACTTCCAATGCCAAGTCAGGGAGCGAGTGGTGGTAGTCTGGCAGGGACAAAACCATCTAGCAGAGAAAGTGGAACAGCTAGAGAATTGGATGGCACACTTCAAAGGGCACGTTCAGTGCAACTTCCGTCCTCCGCCTCCTCCAGGAACTGCTCCAAACAACCCAGCTTCAGTCACCTCAGACGATTGATATGTCCTCTAGTTTTCTTTATGTATTGTTTGTATATTGGAGCCTATGGCCCTCTCGTTTGTGGACATTGTTATTAGCATCTCTTTTGTATTTTTGACACCTTTTGCAAACTATGGTCAACAAAATCAGTCGGGGTGAGACCACATGCTTTTTGAAGTATCAGATGTATTTCTTTTTTTTCTGAATGAATAGAATGTTGACTTACAAAAAAGAACACCTCTCTTAAGTTTGAAAACCCCACCAAATGTCATATCAAGGTTAACTAGGGACTAAACTTCGTGAAAAATGGTTTGCACACTTGAAATGATAGAACAGGTGGTTTGAAAGCTTATATTTCGTGGCGCTATAAAAATATTTCGTAATGCCAGCTGTAGGCATCCGATCGCCTCATATTTGAGGCAAAAAATTAGGGAACACTCAGGATTAGGTGAAATAATTGTTTAGAAATGTTCCTAAGATTATGTTACATTTCCAGAAAAAGTTTTCATAAGCCCTTACAAAACCCCTTACACAATGAACTGATAATCATAACCTTTGGACCTTTAGGAAAGGTACAAACTTGGTGCTAACATACACCATGCCCAAAAGGGTCTTTCATACATGACAATGACTCAATGACAAGTCCTAGAAGCACTCAATGGGTGCTTGACCTATAAATCAAATAACCTTGAGCATGAAACCCATGCATCAAGAATGACAATAATAAATTTCTTCTCTCTTTAATATCAAATACATAAAAGCATGATTACATATGCCATGATGAAGACCGAACCTAGTTACATATTTCAAGAAGCTTCCCACAATCAACTAAAATATTTCCTACATTATATTCCCCTTATAAGGAAATTCCAGGAGCTATAACCCATAAAACTTCACTCGGACAATGTGCAACAACAAACCTTACCTCTCCATCTTTATGTCTCATATCTTGTACTCACCCACGTTAGTCATTGCTCGAACCATAGCTACTAGAGTCAACTAAGAAGGTGGTTGTCCCACCATTTGTAATTGCCTTGTCACCTCCTCCAACGAGCTAAGAAGTACATTTTTGGATGGAGACCATTCTCCAAGTTGATCTCCCGCTCTAAAAGGTTGTTGCAAAAACTCCATCTTCGAATCAATGTGAGGCCTAAGTTGGTATCAGAGCTCATGATCTGTCATGTCCCCACTTGTCCCAAAAATTAAACGACTCCACATAATGAAAATCGATAATGATTGTTGTTGCAAAAATCTTATTTGCTTGTTTCAGTCATATGGTCTGTAAGATGACAATTAACCACTGGTCTAGCTTTGTTATGGAGAGAGTGATATCAAATTCCTCAAGGTGTCAATCTCAAAATGTAACAACTTGTTTAAAAAATCCAAATGGTTATCAAATTGCACGAAGTGCAAAGATCGGTGTTTGCGGAGCTGGTCTTTTTCATGCTAAGAGGTATCAAATTCTTCGAGATGACAACCTTAATGTTTTATAGCTAGGATTTTTTTTCTTTTCCTTTTTATGTTCAAGGTTATACACACCAACAACTCTGCACCCAATAACCCAAGCATGCACAAAGAAAGTTGGGTCTCCTCCTAACCGCATCATCTCACACTCTTGATTGTAGAACATGTCTTTTGGATCAATCATGTCTTGAATAAAACTACAAGCAATAAAGTAGTAATTGAAGCAGATGGTTAGAAAAAAATAAAAGCATCTCTTACAACTCTGAGGTCGTAATCAATATCGGTTGCCACATTATAGGTTCGTGTAATGTGCTCACCCTACTGATGCAGCTTGATCAAGGTCTTGGTAGCATCATCCTTAGTTTTTTTACCAAGTTTCAGACAATTATTGACCATCGTTATAGTCACCTCAGACTTGTAAACGGTGTAGCTCTCCAATTCTTGGACCTACTGATTCTCAAACCCTCTAATATCCTGGAAATCATTCTTATTATTCTTGCGCATTAATGAAGACAAAAAAGCAAAAGTAACCTTCTCTTCAAACCCTGATAACATCTATTTTCTCTCTTGAGAACTCAAATTAGGGATCACATTAATCAGAATATCAAACGGTGAAGAGCCCCCAGATTTCCTAATTCGGTTCTTGCAAGCTTGATGAGTGTTTATTTCCTCCACTTTTTCCAACAGTTCTCACAGTCAGCTCTCCCACAAAAACAACTTCCACTACTGAATAAACTCTTAAGTTGCTAGCTCTCGCATTGTTGGATAATGCAAACCTCCACAGATAATTAAGCCTGATTGCAAATAGCACTTCTTTTCCCTTACTGGACCAATCGATCCCTCCACAATTTGTCACAGTTCTGCAATCTAGAGGAGAATTTGGTTCTATGTTAATAACAATTATATGAAGATGACGATGTAGCCACCAGATCGGCTTTCCCACAACCACTACATAACCTACACGGCGACGATATGTCTGCTACACAGTATTGGGCAGTGATTTAAGTATTTGGCCCAACAATTATAAATCTCGACCTCTATTATCGTTGTGAGAATGTGGCTCAACCCGTAGAGTGTTGAAAAATGTGTAACTAGGTTCGGTCTTCATAAGTATGAAATGTATTCTTGTAAATTATAAAATGAAAAGAAATTATTATTATTGGAGCATGGGTTTCATGCCCAAGTTTTTTTATTTTATAGGTCAAGCACCCATTGAGTACTCCTAGGGTTTGTCCTAGGTCTAAGAGTCGTTGTCATTTATTGAAGACCCCAATGGGCACATTGTATCTGTAAAGAAAAATTATTTTTGTCTTTAAAGTGTCGAAATGCCCTCCAAGATCAAGTCAGCCTAGAAGTTGTCAAGTTGGCCTAGGTGAAGAGCCAGGTCTACCCCTTGAAGAGGCCTATATAAAGATAGGAACTCGTCCTCCAAAGGATCATCTCACTCATCTCTCATTATATGCGAAGAAGAGGACAAAGAAGAGGTCGAAGACAAAGGACGAAGAAGAGGTTGAAGATAGTCGAAGTGTTTGGGCTAGTTCTCTCTCCCCTGTGCAAGTTGAAGCTAGGGTTTCTGTGCAAGGGTTATATTTGGTTTGATCTTGGAAGGAAGAGAGGAAAGAAGTCAAGCGAAGGTCACTTAGGGTATCTCTCTAGCCCTAAGTCTCAAGGAAAGGCAAGCGAAGGGAAGAAGAGGCTCTACAAAGAAGATCGAAGTCTTCAAGAGGGGCAGCAGCAGTTGTCAGGCAGACAAAATTTTGGATCTGCAATAGGAGGTCGAAGTTTTTACAGCAGGAGGTCGAGTTGATCTTGATCTTGGAGGGTATTGGTCTGAGTCACAAGGTCTTGGTACTCGTCAATTGAAGGATCTATAAGAAGAGAAGAGATTTAAGGGTTTTCCCCTCAAGGAAGGGTTTTGGCCCTGGCTTGCAGCGTATATATTGTGTCACTGTTCTTATTGTTTTGGTAGTTGTTTGATGTATCTCACAATATAATAATAAGGAACAAAGCTAATAAGCAAAAAGGTAACACAAACAGTAATCAAGTTAAAGAGAATTAACATATTCACTGCCCTATTGAATTCTCAACATGGTATCAGAGCTAAGGTTATCTAAGGGCATCATGAAGATCTCCTCTACAATGAAGAAGTTCATCAAGAAGATAGCAAGTCATCTCAAGAAAGGTATCAAGGAAGCATGGAGTCTCTTATTTTCTTCAAAGAAGGTATCAATCAAAGAAAAGGATGAAGGTCTCTTCTCAGCTCTCTCTGGCACATTCCAAGATGAAGACATTTGGATAATTGATAGTGGTGCATCAAGACACATGATTGGCCATTTCAAACGAATGAAGACCTTATCAAAAGGAAAATCCACTTATTCAATGGAACTTGGAGACAAAAGAGCTATCTCGTAAAGGGTATTGGATCGACCTCTATAAAGCCGGAGAATGGAAGCAACATTCACCTCAACAACATTCTATTTGTTCCAGGTTTGCATAAGAACTTACTTTCCATCTCAAGTTTAGAAGATATGGGTGATAGAGTAGCTTTCATTGATGGAAAGGTTGTTGTATGGAGTAAAGGCTCAAGCATAGATCAAGCTAAATTCATTGGCATTCGAGAAGGAAGACTCTACAGACTGATATCTCCTGTGGCCCAAGCCCTAGTTCACATTGAAATTAGCTCGTGTGAGCTCTAGCATAGAACATTTGGTCATATACATTTCAAGATCCTTCCAACTCTAAGTTCCATAGTAGATGGAATTCCTGATCTGAAGGAAGATCATGAAGGAGTATGTAAGGAATGTGCATTTGGTAAGAACACCAAGAGACCATTTGGAAGCAGTGCTTCGCAGTCAAAAAAATCTTGGATCTCATTCACTCCGATGTATGTGGCCCTATGACTCCTAAATCACTCGGAGGTCATTTATATTATCACATTTATAGATGATCATTCAAGAAAGACCTAGGTTTACTTAATGAAAACCAAGGACGAAGTATTTACAAAATTTCAAGAATTCAAAGTTGAAGTAGTGAACCTTACAGAAAGAGGAATCAAGATACTAAGATTTGATAATGGAGGAGAATATACATCCAAAGAGATTATAGCATTCTGTAAGGAGTCTAGGATTAAGAGGGAACTGATAGTCCCATATAATCCCAAGCAAAATGGAGTTGCATAACGAAAGAATAGATCCATTAAAGAAAGTGTAAAAGCAATGTTACACGATCAAGATCTATCGAAGTTTTTGTGGGGAGAAGCCACGAAGACAATTGTTTACATTCAGAATCGGAGTCCCCACAGATCCCTAGACAACAAAACCCCGGAGGAAGTGTTCACTGGAAAGAAGCCATTTGTAGATCATCTTTGGATCTTTGGGTGTCCTGTATATATCCATATACCAAAGGACAAAAGAAAGAAGTTGGATCCTTCAGGCATGAAGGGAACATTTGTTGGGTACAGCGACTCATCAAAAGCCTATAGGATCTACATGAAAGAAGGACACCACATTGAAGTCAGTCGTGATGTCATATTTGATGAAAGCATAGCTTTCAAGAAATAAAAGGAACTTTCCATAGACTCTAATGATGAACTTCCGATATTTGAGGAAGAAGTTGATAAAGGAGAAGAAGAATCACACCATGAAGAAGAAGGTCCTAGTGAGCCTGTTCAACCTGTGGCCATCCCTGAAACAAGGAAAAGACCTAATTGGTTGAAATCTACACTGCTTGATGCAGAAGATCATGGGGCAGCAAAAGGATCATTTAGAGAAAGCAAGAAACCCAAGAGATATTTTGGGTATGCTGCATACACGACAAAACTAATAGAAGCAGAACCATCCACTTTTGAAGAGGCTGTTTAGGAATGGAAAGATGCCATGAATGAAGAGTATCAATCTATAATGAAGAATGGAGTCTGGGAGATCGTACCTAGGCCCGAAAACAAATCTGTGGTAACTTCCAAGAGTATCTACAAGATCAAACATGTGGTAGATGGAAGTATAGATAAGTATAAAGCAAGATTTGTGGCTAGGGACTTCTCTTAACTTGAAGGCGTCGACTACGAAGAGACATTTGCTCCAACAGCAAGATATAGAACGAATCGTTCATTAGTCCCTTTGGCAACATCGATGGGATGGAACATCCACCAAATGGATGTCAAGGTTGTTTTTCTGAAAGGCACAATAGATGAAGAATTCTATATAGTGCAACCCCTGGGATCCGAAGTTAAAGATAGTAAGGCATATGTTTGCAGATTGAAGAAAGCATTAGATGGCCTCAAGCAAGCACCAAGGGCATGGTATGTTAGAATGGATGCATACCTGCAAAGAATAAGCTTCACAAAACATTTTGTTGATCCAAACCTTTATATCAAGGTTGTAGATGGAGAACCTGTAATCATTCTTCTGTATGTAGATAATCTTCTCTTGACAAGTGTAGAAAGCCGAATTGAAGAATGTAAGAAGCAACTAGCAGCAGAATTTGACATGAAGGATCTTGGGTTGATGCATTACTATTTGGGACTAGAAGTCAGGCAAGGACCTGATGAAGTTTATTTGGGTCAAGGAAAATACGTGATCAAGATGCTAAAGAGGTTTGACATGATGGACTGCAAACCCATGACCACTCCAATGATCACAAACTTGAAGAGACTAAGGATTTCTGAATCAAGCCCTGTGGATCCTTCCAAGTATAGACAACTTATTGGCTCGTTGATATACTTGGTGAATACTTGGCCAAACATATGCTTTGCAGTAAATGTTCTCAACCAATTCCAAGTGGAGCTGAAGCATGATCATTGGATAGCAACAAAACATATTCTAAGATATCTGTGAGGAACCATCCACTACTGTCTGAAGTATGATAGAAGGAATGATGTCCAATTGACTGGACATACAAATTTTGACTGGGAAGGCAGTGAGCAAGATGGGAGCACAAGAGGATGATGTTTCAGTTTGGGATCCTCCATGGTCTCATGGATGAGCAGAAAGCAAGACACAGTTGCTTTGAGTAGTGTTGAGGTTGAATATGTTGCAGCCTGTGAAGTAAGCAGAGAAGCCATGTTTGAAGGACCGATGAACCCTACAGTGATACATTGTGATAACACCAATTGTATACGTTTGTCTGAAGATCCAGTGTTTCATGGAAAGACAAAGCATATAAACAACAAGTATCACTATATTCGAGAGCTAGTACAAAATGTTGTGTTTCAACTACAGTATATCTCCACTGATGAGCAGGTAGCTGACATATTAACAAAGTCACTTCCAAACAAGAAACTTATGTACTTGACAGACAAGCTTGGTTTGGTTGATGTATCCTCCCTAATTGAGAGAGAGAGATAGACACTACATTCTTGTCTTCACTTGGAAGAAAGAATGGAGGACTGGGTACCATCTAGCATTCGATACTCTTTGAGAATGTGGTAGCGCATTCAAGACAAGAGTAGTCGTGGACCGATATTCTTTAAGGACTAGCTATCCAAGATAAGAATAGTCCAAAGAAGGTCATACTCAGTGAACACCCAAGTGGAGTATGTACCTTGAGAGACAATGATGATGGTGTCTATAAATTATTGGTCTCGCTAGCATTGTGCTCTGATCTTGTGGAGAGATAAAGTTGTTAGTCAAGGCCTTGCTATGTGACAATGTTGGTTAATATGATGCTAGACAGATGGGTTACCAATCTGACCCTTTTTTATGAAGATCTCTTCAAATTGTGAATGACCATGAATACCTCACTAGTTAAGAGGGAGTGTTGAAAAATGTGTAACTAGGTTCAGTCTTCATAAGTATGAAATGTATTCTTGCAAATTATAAAATGAAAAGAAATTATTATTATTGGAGCATGGCTTTCATGCTCAAGTTCTTTTATTTTATAGGTCAAGCACCCACTGAGTGCTTCTAGGGTTTGTCCTAGGTCTAAGAGTCATTGTCATATATTGAAGACCCCAATGGGCACATTGTATCTTGTAAAGAAAGAAAAAAAATTGTCTTTAAAGTGTCAAAATGCCCTCCAAGATCAAATCGTCCTAAACGTTGTCAAGTCGGCCTAAGTGAAGAGCCACGTCTACCCCTTGAAGAGGCCTATATAAAGAGAGGAACTCATCCTCCAAAGGATCATCTCACTCATCTCTCATTTTATGCGAAGAAGAAGACAAAGAAAGGTCGAAGAAGAAGGATGAAGAAGAGGTCAAAGGTAGTCGAAGTGTTTGGGCTAGTTCTCTCTCCCACATGCAACTCAAAGCTAGGGTTTTTGCGTAAGGGTTATATTTGGTTCAATCTTGGAAGGAAGAGAGGAAAGAAGTCGAGCGAATACCCTTAGGGTATGTCTCTAGCCCTAAGTCTCAAGGAAAGGCAAGCGAAGGGAAGAAGAGGCTCTGCGAAGGAGATCGAAGTCTTCAAGAGGGGTAGCAGCAGTTGCCAGGCAGACAAAATTTTGAATCTGTAGTAGAAGGTCGAAGTTCTTGTAGCAGAAGATCGAGTTGATCTTGATCTTGGAGGGTAGTTATCTGGGTCACAAGGTCTTGGTTCTCATCAATTGAAGGATCTATAAGAAGAGAAGAGATTTAAGGGTTTTCCCCTCAAGAGGAGGGGTTTTGGCCCTGGCTTGCAGCCTATATGTCATCGAAAAAGAACTCAGCTCTAGCAATCAACTCAACCCCATAATAATTTGACTGCCACGAACACTTACGAGTCCAAGCACCAATGAACTTACCCTTTAAACCCTCGGGCTTGCAGGAAAAATAGCTTTGATTCCACTGTAATGTCCCAAACTAGATTTTCGGTTCCAAAATAGATTTTTGCAGTAACTCTTCACAATTACCATGACATTGCCAATGATTTTCTGCTAATTATTAATGTTAGGACATTTCATCAAACAGATTGCACACAATTTAACATGAAACCCTCGTTTAATGGTAAACACAAGCAACAAACTCAACCTTATTATATTAAACATGAATCTAAATATACATGAGAAGTTGTTAAGAAAATGGCACAAATTGCTGGAGATATAAATGGCTAACAATGACCTCTCCAATGAATTCATTGATGCCCAATGACAAACCTGGATGGCTCCTCCTTCAAGACTAGCTAGGATGGAGTCTTTCACCATTGAAGACTAGTTATTTTAATCAACTAGGGTGGGTAATTGCTCCATTGAAGAAGATCGTGCCTAGGGTTATAAATACTCAAGCAAGCTCCAAGAGCCAAAGTAAACAATCCATTAAATATCCAGACATGCCTAAAGAATGATCTTCAGTTCCCTTTTATAACCATTGGCCACCCCAATACCATGGGTAAGTATTATGTGGATACCAATACCATGGGCAAGTATTCCATGGGTGCTAATACCATGGGCAAGTAATCCATGGGTGCCAATACCGTGGGCAAGTAAATACATAATAATGTGACTTTACAAAGTTCCCCCTTGTTCTCCTTGTTATCTCACAAGTTCTCCCTAAAGCAAAGTTCAGCCCTATCGAGGGGAAGAACTATGGACACAAATAGGCAAAATTGCCCACTGTCACTTTGGCAATTTTGCCTCTCACTTCTAGGCCAGTTTTTTGAACCTAAGGGGTGCTTCCCTATATTAAATTTGAGTTCTGACTTGTCATTGATATTGGTGATAATTAAATTCTTACTATAAATTTACCATGAATGTCACAACTGAGTTTTGACCATTTGAAGTGTGTGAGCAATTTAAAGAAAGAGATTCATGACCAAAACCGGTTTAGGAAAGATTAGCATAAAAACAAGTTTATCAATAAAATTGCCCAACGTTAAAATGATTAAATTTCACAGCAGGTCTTCCAGAGCGAATTTCACAAAGTATCGGAAATCAACTATGCACCAAGCTTATACCAACAAACTACCAATAAATTTGCTCTATGGGATCCTCCAATCATTAGCATATTGCCATGGATTTAACATGCTAGCACATCAAAAATCATATCCGAGATCATTATCCACGTTTATTTTGTTCGCTGGCAATCATGATTGTTTAAGAAACAAAATTTATGAGCATCAAATATGTTTCAAAGCCAAAGAACATGATCATTTCATTATCGGTTCTATTTGCTCAAATAGGTGTTTTCAAAGGAATTCGATAGAAAGAACCGAATTATGATTTGAATGCATACGATTCCTCATAAAGAATTATTGATGCAATTTTGGCCAAAGTGTTGTTGTGCGCTGTTAAAACTTGTTTTGATGTCCAGAAAATGAGCACTCAAATAAACAGAACCGCATAGCATACGGCAATTATCATGTGAGCATATAATAAAATGTACCGCAGCAACAAAATAATTGTTCGTGTTTGATAAAAATAGATGTGACTTCGAGCAATGAATATGTATCAGAGTTATATAATCATAACCAAATGGAGATTATTTGCAAATTTAACCAGTTGAGAAGTTTGATGCTTGACACTCATCAGGGTTTAGAATTTATACGTTATCTCTTTGTATCACACTACTTAAAAAAACCCAACTCAGGATCAAACCTGTGAATGTTAGCAATTTACCACTAGTTTCAAATTTTCTTTTTTGCAGAATGAACAAAATTACGAAATTAAACATGCCAGTGAAATTTTTAAACTAACCTGGGCATATATCTCGGCTAAATATTATAATGAGAAATCTTCAGCCCACGCTGTCAATTTGTAAATGTATCTAGTTCGAAAACTTTGACGATCTTTCCAAGATGCATTTACTCATTTAATTATTGTTTAAAACCAGGTACCCAAATCAATATTTAATCTGCAATAGATACCAGTTGACCAGAAATTTTAAATTCTTCGAAAAATACTTCAAATTCATGCAACCTAAAAGTCAAACGTACCCCAAAAAATTAGAAATTAACCTGGCGTGTATCTCGGTGCAAAAAAGAAAGAGGACCGCGAAGAGCTAGCCGCAGGTGAAATCGTTCTGAGGGCAAAATGGCCGCGGGCTCAACAACTGAATTTTGTATTGAATGCATTCCCCAGAAGGGTCCACGGAGGGCCTGGCCGTCGGTGGACGTGGTGCCCACTGGGAGACGGAAAGGATTCGATAAAATTCCTGGGCATGAAACACTGAAGGAGTCGGCTGGATTAAGCGCCGAAAAGAGAAAAAGGAAAAAAGGTCGATGCCTTTTTGTAACGTTTTTATTTTAATTTTTGTATTTAAATCTAATTTCGTCTACAAGAATAAAAATAAAATAAATAAATAAATAAAAAGAAGTAAGGTGTAACAAATAAAATTTTAAGTAAACGCTACTAAACCTTAAAAAAATAAGAAAGATTAATCATAGTCGGCTTGCATTATATTTCTGGTTTTTATTGCTAATTAATTGATTCTCCTACTTTTATTATTTTGAGAATTTGTTCAATAAAATTTCATTGTTATTCATTATTCTATTTAAAATTTACATACGACTATTGTAATATAATTATTAGTTAATTAATTATTATTTAAGAATAAGTAGTTAATTAATTATTATTTAAGAATAAGTGGCATTGCTACAGGAAGCTTTCTTGATAGGGAAGACAGAATGGCAACACATGAATGCGGATGTGCAAAACATAAAGAAATTTGTAGTGGAAAGTACAAAGGTGGTGAATGTGAAATCATCCTAGGATAAAGGGAAAATGATTGCCCAAATAAACAACCATGAAGACAAAGCAAGAGAAGAAGGGAAAGGAAATTCCACCAAAGTTTACAAAACTTGGGCTCAAGTTATTAGCAATTCTGCTAATAAGGAAAGAGAAACAAACATTCAAGTTGACAACAAGCAAGATAGAGAAAGCAAGGAAAGATAAAATAGGGCAGCAAACATAATATTAAAGAGGTGAAAGACTATGGAAAAAATGAATGTACTCTTGACCTTGCAAGAGACTTATTGAAAGATAAGTTGTTATGGCAAGGACAAATATGCCAAGTATGCAGGGTGGGTAAGTTTAACAAGGAGAAAGTGAGGCCCATAAAAGTCATCATGCCTAACTTGCGTGATAAATATATCATTCTAAGCAAGAAACATCTGTTGATGGGTTCTCGTTTTTTCCTAAAAGAAGATCTAACTATAAAACAACAGGCGGGAATAAGGGAGGAAATGTTAAAGGTTAGGGTAGCGAGAGATGAAGGCAATATAGCATGGATTTATAAAGGTAAAGTTGTGAAGTGTGATTTGGACCTCCTTCCAAAACAGAGCAGCGAGATGGTAATAAATAAGAGGCAACAAACTCTTCAACAAGAAATCAGGAAGCAAGGTCAGTATGGGAAAGCAGGGACAAAGACTCAAATGTGAGTCTTACATGTCAAAATAAATAACAATCAAGTCATACCTTGGTTTCCTTGAGAGTAGTTTGTTGGAACTACAGAGGTTACCCATGGAGACGAGGACCTGGGTTAGGGCCTATTGTGGAAGATAGAGACATAATTTGCCTCATAGAAACACATGAGCATGAAGGATGCAAGACACCTCTATTTGAAGGATACTAAAAGATGGCAGTGTGGAACAAGGCAGCTAGGAATGGCAAAGGGCACGGGGGTATCATGGTTTTAATAAAGCAGAAAGAAGGTCGTCTCATTCAGTTATAAAAAGAAGACTCAAATAAGCAATTCATTTGGTTTAAAATATCAAAAAATGAAAACCACATAAGAATTGCAGCACGCTATTTTGCGTCGCAAGTTTCAAAAATGCACAAAGGTAGAGGGTTTTGACCACAAAGATCCATGTGCAGCCTTAAAAGCGGATATTGCAACATATTCGCAACTAGGTGAAGTCCTTATAGTGGGTGATTTCAATGCTAGGACTGCAAGTGAGCAAGCTAGCATTCTTTGTTGTAAAGATGATTACGACCCTATTTGGCTTATAGGAGAGACTAGCCATCAGTGGGAAAGAATTTCAGAGAACAAGGGTTGCAATCTCTTTGGTGAACAATTGCTTACTCTATGTGGGGCCTTTGATTTAGTTATTGGTAATGGCTTGACTAGATGGGCAAAGTCTAGTAATTTCACTTGCAATACTTACAATGGAGCAAGTGTAGTAGATTATGTAATTTGTTCGCATGGCTTGTGTGAGAAAATGGAGGAAGTTTTGATTGGAGATCAAATGTGGAACTTAAAATCAAATCACAAGCCAATTTATTTATGTTTCTCTTAGACTAGAAAGAAACAATTAAAGTCAAAAATTCAACATGTCCAACATGTCCAACAAAGTCTCCCACAGGGTAGAATTCTTTTGACCCCAAAAAATTGTAATACCTTCAAAATGACACTAGAGAGGCTCTTCGAGAAGGAGAAAATCACAATTCACAGCCTTCATAGTCATGAATTAACACATTTTATTCAATGTGCACTTGCAAAGTGCAAAAGAGCAAAAATTAAGAAGTCTGAAACAAAGTGCTTTCCGGTTAATGCTTGGTTTGACGAGGAATGCAAAAATGCAAGGAGAATGTGGAAAGAGTCGAGTAAGGATAACATAAATCTCAATGCTTACAAACAATTATTAAGCAATAAAAAGGTTGATTTCATGCTTTCAAGGAGGGAAGAACTAATCTTCCTTGGGAAAAATAATTCCAAATTATTTTGGAAGTAGCTCCAACCGAAAAAGATACAAACTGGAAATAGTATTACAACTTTTAAATGGTTTGACTATGCAAGACAACTCTATGAGCAGGATCCCAAGGTTGACCCTCCCCCCTTGGTCAACACTGATACTGAACTCTTCATGGTGCAAGAGGTAGAGATGGGTATCAAGAAGTTGGGTGTTGGAGAAGCAAAAGACTTAGCTAAACTCCAAGCAGAATATCTAAAGTGGGGCTCAAAGATTCTTGCACCTCACATTACAAAAAAATTCAACGACATCATACAACACAGGCTCCCCACAGATTGAACAACTAGTCTGGCAATACCTCTTTTCAAGAGCGGTGACGTCAATAATCCCTCCAATTATAGGACCATCATGATAAACTCCTTGTTTGCAAAGCTATTTGGAAGCATGCTAGAAAACAAAATTAGCAAGTGGGTAGAAGAAAGAGATAAGCATGCTAAAGGGCAAGCGGGTTTTAGACCTAAACATTCCACAATTGATCATTGTATAACTTTAAGGCACGTCATTCAAAAAGTTTGGGAAAAAAGGAAGAATTATTTATGTTGCTTTGTTGATTTCAAAAAAGCGTTTGATTCGGTTCCTAGGGATAAGCTTTGGCACTGAATGGAGGAACTTGGGGTTCCTAAACATTTGAGAGCAAGTGTGCATAGGCTGTATGAAAAGGTAAAAGTCAAAATTAGAACTTCAGTAGGCATTTCTGAAAGTTTTAGAAGCGATATTGGGGTCAAGCAAGGTTGCTCACTATCTCCTACCCTTTTTGGTTTATATATAGACAAACTCAAGGAGTGGTTAAATTTGCAGGGGTGATGGTATATATTTGGGAAAGTTTGTTATAAAGCTTCTTTTGTATGCAGATGACCTTATTCTGATTACTAAATCGGCTCTTGGTTTGCAAGAGCACTTACTATCCCTTAAGCATTTTTGTATAAGTGTGGGGATGCAAGTCAATATCAGCAAAATGAAAGTAGTGGTTTTCTCTAAGAAAAGAAAACATAAGCAGCATAAGTTCTACATTGAAGGCAACATTCTAGAAGAAGTTGCGGATTACAACTCGGAATTCACTTCAACAAAAATCTAAGTTGGAATGGTTGTAGAAAGAAAATAACTTTGGGGGGTTGGAAAGCATTTTATGCTTTTCAAAATAGGTGTAGAGAGGCAAAGTTATGGGACTGGAAAACCACTCAAACTCTTTTTGGGCTTCTAGTGATTCTCTATGGTTGTGAACTATGGGCCAGCAGTACATCTGACATGTAATGGAGACAAATTGAGAAAATTCAGAAGCGTTTGATTACAAACAAATTCAAGATTAAAAGTGTAGTTCATTGTGCTATCTTGTTAAGTGAAATAGGGATTACTACTATTGAAGCAATTGCTATGGTGCGAATCATAAGGTATTTAAAAAAAATTGAGCAAATGGAAGAGGCTAGATGGCCTAACGTTGTATTTGATGACATATTGTGCAAGAGAAAAAAACTTGGATGCTGCAAAATAACATATGGT
Organism: Pinus taeda; assembly: GCA_000404065.3. NCBI lineage: Eukaryota > Viridiplantae > Streptophyta > Pinopsida > Pinales > Pinaceae > Pinus > Pinus taeda. The sequence continues at coordinate 243,190 of APFE030015849.1, read as the reverse complement.
TTAGTAAATGGGGTATTTGCTTGAACGCGTGTCCCACAAACAACAAAGAGATAAAAGCTTTTGTTATGGAAAAGTTCCACAAGTGTACTTGGGATAAGGAGCTAGGAAGAAAGAAAAGTACTATATTGAAGTGTTTAATCCCACTCATAGTCATCAACCAAAAACATACATAGAGGCCAATATCTCTTGAAGAGCCAAAATTCTTATTGCTCAGTTAAGGACTAATTCTCATAAACTCTGTTGTGAAACAGGGCACTAGAAAAGACCAAAAGAAGTGTGGGAGGAAAGAGTATGCATTTTTTTTATTTATTTATATATATATATATATATTTATAATATATATATATATATAATATATATATATATTTTTTTTTTTGGGAAAAGTGGAACAGTAAGACATTTCATTTTAGAATGTGAGACCTTCAAAGAAAACATGGAATATTATGCAGATAGGTTGGTAGCTAGCTCTTGGGATAATCTATTTAGCGAGGGGTTTGTCGAGAAGCTAGGAGCATTTGTTTTGAAGCTTCACGGAAAAAGGGTCGAATACATCAAGCATATGAAGAAGAAATCTGTCCCATAGGCTATCTTTAGCCTCATGGACATTAAATAATTTATCACTTCTTTCTTTCTTAGTTAATTAGTTAATTAATTAATTATTATTATTTTTGTAAGCTTATCGGGACCTTTTTCATTCGTTTTCATCAAAAATAGGTAGGTTACATCCATATTCAGATAGTTAAGTGGCCTCAACCTGGCCATTAAGAAACCAGATGGTTAAGTGGCATCAACCTGCCCATTAGGAAACCAAGTCTATTGGTCACCTAACTACATTATAAGCCATCCAAAAACAGAATAGTTTGAGATTGTCTATCAAAGTTATATAGTCTTATTATCCTTAATTCTCCTAGTATCTAGATAACTAAGACATAATAACAAAGTTTGCAAAGTATCCATCTATACAGAGAAAAATTAAAATCCAAACTATGTAAAACATGTTACTGATCATCTGAAGATTCCACAGGCGTTGGGTTTTTTGCGCTCGAATCTGGTAATTCCGTCTGAGGTATACATGGAATATGTTTCTCTATGCGACTTAGGTGGGAATTTTGTTGCTAAATCTGGAATTGAATAAGTTGAAATTCCTTATGAATTTTCTGGAGTTCGAGATCAGTCTTGGGAGGGCCAGTTGAAGGAGTCATCAAGGCTCTTGTCGCTATATTCTTCATCAACCAGTAAAGGTAGGCAGTCTATTTGTATTGAGAAGACTCGCCTCTGGAGTGTCCAGGATCTAACACCAGGTCTCACCATTCCTCCATATCCAAGTTCTCATAAGTTACCTGTTGGTTTAACTCCGCTTCCCATCTAAAGATTAATTGGCGAGTCTGAGGTTGTGTGTTAGTCTAGTATGCCTAAGCAGATTCCCGAATGAGGCTCGAAGTAGATTTAAAGCCCCGACCCTGAGTTGGACGTGGCTTGGGTTGGCTGCTTCCCTATCGTTGACCAACACTTTGATTATGCCCCTGGCCTCCACTTGTCAAGGTGCCTCTGCCAGAGGAAGGATGCACCATGTTGCAATTTGCCCAACCACAAAAATGATATGAAACCCTTAAATAGAAAACCAAGACCTCCAACTCGAGGTGTTTGACTAGCTTAAGGTCTCGGTGCTCACACTAAGAATTTAAACTTGTAAGTATGCCACAACACAATTCCATATAATTGTGAGTAGTAAGGTAATAAACCAAACTTTTCCCCACAAATATGAGATGTGTATGCCAAGAGAGTTCGAGCACATCAACCAAGGGCTCCTCGAGCCATCTTGAGACAAAACACAAAATCCATTCTGTTACGCGGGAGACCCCTTCGCTTAAATGCCAATAGGCACATCGAAAAAACAAGATAATAGACAAAAAAAATGCATACTAAAATCTAGTGCTCAGACCTCACATACATGCCCATCTGAGAGTAAAATTCCATAACAAACAGAGACAATTCTACAATATTCAAACATCATGTCAGAAAAAACAACACTTTCCTCCCAAATTTCATGGAAGATTTCCTTCTAATCCAACACATCGTCTCAGAGATTCTTCTCCATCGAAATATCAGATAGACTTGAATCGTAGGGGCAAGGGCATAAGAGAAGCAAACTGAGAGAACACACCCACTATTGCTGACCACAGGGAGGAGGGTGAGACCGTCTACACCAGGGTGGCGAACCTTGTGAAGAGCCTTCGTGTGCATCCCAAAGCTTTCTAGCAAACTTGTAACCATTCTAATAGCAATACCTCATAATCGTTCAAGGCTCATAGCATAAAACCCCGACAAGGAGATGTCTCTTTGTCCTCTCCAGTCACCATTATTATCTTGCATTTGCATTGCCACCTTGCGGTTGAAGGCAAGTGTGTGAGGGTCGTAACATGACATCCCACCGTCCTTTCTTATCAAAACGATGTGCATGGCATGGATCTCGATTGTGCCCGACTGTCAACTCGCATCCCGATCGGGGAATTTAATAATTAACGTTAATTGTCTATATTAATAATTAACATTAATTGTCTATATTAATAATTAATTGGATTGTTCTAGATACAAGGACCTCTACACAATTGAATAGACAACACTTGTGTGGAATTTGATTGTGCAAAGATCTTGCACACAAGGTCCTTTGCACAATAAACTTATGTGCAAGGACTTTCGTACACCTCCGCACAAGTGTTGTCTAAGTGTGTAGGAAACAATAGGATCACGTTCCTTTGCTAATAAAATAGAACATAATAATTTTAAATCTATGCATCATTAAACTATGTAAGTTAACGAATATGTAATGGCATGGGGAAGCGCAACACAGTTATATTGCCATGAAAATATAAGCACCAATATCTCACTCTGATTTTTTAAGATATAAAGTTAACATGTTGTCCAATGATGCTCAAGAGACTTAAATGCTCATCATAACATAACTTTAATGACAGGCATCGCGGTATTATGTCTGGAAAAGTGTGTTTTTTAAGTAGATGGAATATAGATTAATATTTTTTGATTTCACGAAATTGAAAATGCAATTAAAATTGTTGGCAAGAGTTATTAATATATAATAAATATAGTAAATTAGATGAAGCAAGAGTTTACAGTATATATTAAATATTGTAAATTAGATGAAGTCAAATTGTTGATTAACTACCAAAGAAAATTGATGTTAAAAATTGGTGTGTGTTTCACTGTGCGGAAAGCTCCAAAAAAGCGAAGCTTTGCACGCAAGGACCTTCGCAATGAAAGATGTGCGATAATTGTTGATTATATATGTGTTTTAAGTTAATACCTTAAATATGTAATGTAACACCCTCCTCACACATCTACCCAAGTAACCATCCAATTGGGGTATACATGTGACAAGAGGCTATTATGGTTGGATTAGACCTCCTCTATGACCTTAAGGAAGTGGAATCAACGGAACACATCAACCAATCCATCCACATCAGTAATGAACCTTTAGGAAACATGTCAACCACTCAGACATCTTGTCCCTGGGTCTCACTGATGTTCTAGACATCTTAAGCCTCAGTAGCTCTCATGCTTTAAGCATGAGAGGGTCCAAAAACCTAGAGTCGCTCTCACAAGCTTGGCTGCCAGCGTCCAGAGACCCAATTTTCCAATTCTGTGCTAGAGTCCCCAGGATTTGAGCCACTTTTTCAAGCTGAGAGGCCAGGTCACTACCTAGAATGGACTGATAGTTAAGATCAGTCAAAGTACATGGAAACAATGATGCAAAGGCAATAAGTTAAATAAGACCTCTAGCCATGACAGACATTTCGTCAAAGATATCATCAACATGTAACCTATAGGTGTAAACAATAGAATTAAGTGTAGGGATCTCATACTTATCTGAGAATCGCTATGAACCATTGTTCCCTCATGCCATTTGCTTTATTACCATCTATTAGGCCATAGATACATTCTCCATTCATTTACAAGCAAAAACATGTTGAGAGCCATACATAGTTGTTGTCATAAAACACACATATAACCAGCATAATAAAAGCATAAATACTCATGAAAGTACAACCATATAAACCACATATAATCCATCAAAATGCCCATAGAAATACAAGGAGAAATAACCTTTTATTAATGATGCAAAAACCAAACCCCGTATGGGACTTCTACGTTCCACCCAACCATAGAATAGCTGAGCCAAATATCTCTTCATCCATTCACCCCCGTGCCATATTCCAAGCATGAATGTGGGACTCAAACCAAAAGAACCAACCAGAGCATATTGAGGCTAAACCACCTTAGCCTCATCAATAGAAACCAGGCTTTGCTATAATCCATCTCGGTTCACTAAGACAACACAATGAACACATCATAATAGGCTTTACCATGATCTCCACCCAACCACTAGGCTAAATGAGCATGGATTCCACCGGATTTCTCCACCTATGTTGTGAGGAATTTTCTTGTTTCCTAGTCTCTCAGGCTTTACCGCAATCCAAACCTGGATCACTAGGCCCTAAACCGAGACCCACTCTCCAGGCTTTACCACATGTCCCAAACCTGGGATTACTAGGCCCAACAAAGATCAAACCACCTCTTGGCTTTACCGTATATCCCATCATTCACCAACAAGGATTCCTAGCCCCACAAAGGCAAGACAATCCTGGCTTTACTGCAACCCACAGTCTAGCTCAGGGGTCACTAGGCTAGTGGCTTTACTGTGATCCATAATCTGGTTCAGGGACCACTAGGCCATGTGCTCTATCATTCAGAGATCCAACCCACTCAGCTTTGATCTATTTGATAATCCAACTCAACCAAAGCATGAATACCCCATCACACCATGACTATCCGGAAATGGCAAGGCTAGGTTGAAAACACTGTTACACCTGGAAAAACCCATGCCACAACAATAAAATAACCACATGCAATACCATGCATGCCAAATCTAGCAAGGAAAATAGACATGCAAAATCAATACTTACAATGAATCCTATTGTAGCTGCTTGATCCTGCCTTTCCCTGTTTGATCTTTGCTTCCTCTTCCCTTCTTTACCTTTCTTGCTCCAATGCCAATATGCTCCAAGAAAAGTCCAAGAGAGAGAGAGAGAGAGAGAATAATGAGATACCTCCAAAACTCGACTGACAAAAGGTTACCAACTGATCCTCATATGCCTTTTTATGAACGAGGCCTCTACTTTCTTCATTTTCCATTATTTTCCTTCAATTTCTTCCTCACATGCAACATGTAATCTTTCACCTCCTTTTTCTCCTAATTTCCATTATTTTCATAAATAAATGTGTCAAAAATGTCATTCTTCCTTTCCAAAGCCTTAGTCATTGCCTTTGTCAATTTCCTTAGCCATAACCAACCAAATGAACACCCCCTAAGATGTCTTGCCAAACATTCATCTTGGAATAAGTGTCCCATCAACCGTGGTTATTATTTTTGCCTTTATTAACTTTTATTACATGGAATTTTCACCAGGGTTGTTATACAACCCTCCCCCTTGGGGAACACCGTCCTCGGTGTTAGACCACACCATGACCTCAGCAAAACCGTTGAAAAGCAAACATACTTCCTAGGGAGCTTTATAACATAGCTCAATGCAGTATTTTCAATGATCACCTTGCTGAAAGCAAACCAACATAACAACATAATAACATGACATCATAATGACATGACACCCATACCACTTATTGGAGCTTTATAACATAGCTCGTGGTGGTATTTACATCCATATACATATGTACATAGACCAACATCATCAAAACATATACCAAAGCATATACAAAAATCACACCAAAACACTAAGTCAAACTGTTTTTCCTCAATCGGCAAACAAGGAAGGGTACATAGTCCGCATGTGACCCGCCATCTTCCATGTAGCTTCATCGGGCCTAAAGTGCTTCCACTACACTTTAACTTGCTTGATTGCTCGGTTCCGGAGCATGAGCACTTTTTTCCGCGATATACAATGAGGCTCCGACTGGAATTCTCCATCTAGTTCCACCTACAATACAGACCATTCAATCACATGATCAACATATTTAACATACTTCTTAAGCAATGACACATGGAAAACATTGTGGACTTTCACTGTCAGAGGTAGTGCAAGTCGATAGGTTATTGACCCAATCCTTGAGAGGATACGGAAGGGTCTACAAAAGCGCGATGTCAGCTTGGCACATGATCCAATCCGCAAGGAGCTCTTCTTTGAATTGATGCGAAAGTACACATGTTCCTCAACTTAGAACCCCTTGAACAACTTGTTCCGATCTACATAACTTTTCTCCCTATCCTATGTTGCCTTTAGATTTTTCTTTATAACCTGCATTTCGTATTCCATGTTTGCAAACATCTATGGTCCAATCAACACTGATCCAAGTGGATATTGGTGGCCACCCACCAAGTCCACTTGGACCCCCACCATTATTTCTTTCAGCTTTTCAGTTTCCTTAATTGTAGAACAATTTACTATTTTTAGCAGTTGTTCGGGTCCTGAACTTCTAGAGCCGTTTTGAGGCCCTAAATGACGTTTTTTGGGAAAACTGGGAGCAACATGGGTCCATGGACAGATGTTGGACCCATGTTACTCTTCCCAAAGTTGTAGTTATCAGATAGATCTTTCTAATGAGATACCATGCGCGTCAAACAAAGATCGTATGCCAAAGTTACGACCTCGAGAAGTTGATGTACCAATTTACCCAAACGGGGCCCACAATTTGGCATTTCATCTTTTAGGGTTAGGTTTTTGGATGTTTAGGGTTTGCCATTGTTTCTCAACAATAAATAGGCCTTTGAGCCTCATTGTAACACAGTTCAGAGGCATGTAGCTGCCACATCTCTTGTCAGAGATAAGCTACCATCGCCCTAGCTGGTTTATTTCCATCTCTGTTTGTAAGCATATTTAGTATTTTACATTAATGAAATGAAGTATTATTTCCACTGCATCTTTGTGTTTATTGTTATCTCTGTAATTTGTTGTGTTCCTATCTAAATCTGGATCAGTGGTATCAGAGTGGTTCTGATTTTTCTCTGTTTTTCTTTGCATGTCCCCAATGAGGTCGGGATATAAGGAGTCAGGGCTTGAACTGGTCGAACCTTTGCAAGACCAGCCTCACAAATCCCGACGGCCTCCCATGGCAGATGAGAAGAAAGACGAGGGGGCAGGAGATCCTATCAAAATCTTCCTCGAAGAAGCCCTTGAGCAACAAAGGAACGCGATGATGGATAGCTTTGCCTAGATCCTTTAGCAGCTACCCAGGGGCGACGCATTGGCTTCCAACAGCTACTCTGGAAATGCCACACCATTTAAGGTACAAGTTAATTTTGAAATCCCCATATTCAAGGGCCAGATAGACAAAGATGTTGTTGATAAATGGTTAAATCTGCTAGAGGGTTATTTTCCCTGTTCATGATTTTCCCTGTCGGGAAACTATTATTTTCTCTCTTCTCAAAGCAGCCCCCCACGTCAAGGACTGGTGGGAAACCTACTACGAGCAAAATGATGAAAGTACAGGCTCACTATTTTCAGCGGCACCCACTTGGAATTCATTTCGGGATGCCATCAAGGAGCAGTACTACCCTGTCAGAAGCTACGAGGATCAATACATAAAATGGACCACGCCGCGGCAGAGAAGGGACCAAGACGTGCCAAAGTTTACCAATATTTTCCATACCCTTCGCACAAAGTTGGGTATCAAGGATTCAAAGCAGCATTTGATACTCAAATATCGCAACTGCTTGCACAGGTACATCTAGGAAGAAATAGAATTCCTGAATGTCTCCTCACTTGGCATGGCATACCGATATGTCGTCAAGGTCGAGCAAAAGTTTAAACAGAATAAGCGAGACTTTGGATCTGCGAAACTGAAGCAAGGGAAAGGTGCCCCCAAACCGTAAAACAAAGGATAAAGCGAAGGCAGGGTGGCCCAAGACAACCCGCCAAAGCTGCAACTAAAGATAAATGTCGCAAAGCTGAAAAAGGACACGAGAAAGTGGTGTGATTTCCAAGCAGTCCCTGGTGGATAAGCTAAAGGTTTCAGAATCAGATGCATGTTTTGACTCTGAGTCAAAACCCAACAAGGGGAATGACAAATGGAAGCAAATTATCGATGTGGAGACTAACGCCACCGTTGCCACCATGAAGATCCAGAAGGAGGAACCCGAAGATCCAGAGGAGGAGGAGCGTCTCTTCCACTCCCAGATGTGGGTAAAGGGCTCCCCGCCACAGTTCATTCTCGACAACAGGAGCCAAAATAACCTCATTTCGGCAGAGATCATGAAGTGGTTGGGCTTACCGACTGATGAGCCCCAAAAATGGATAATTATATGGGCCCATTCAACCTCCTAATTCGATTTAATCCACCATTCTCATTAGTTTATTGCATGTTTTTTATTATATTTATGCTAATAGAGTGAATTGGGTTAGTCATTATGCCAACAAGTCTAATGTGTGCTTTGTGTAGTCTTTTTAGTCAATTTGGAGACAAAATCAAAGGTTTAAATGTGCACTTGGCAGCCAAATTCATGGAGAGGATTTTTAGGAAGGTGTCCCCTTCATTTATGGGCCCTTACCTCAAATTCTCCACCATCAGCTCGGAGTTCAAGGGCCACCAAATCAATTATCACAAGGGCAGCCAAGCAAGTCAAGTAGGATTGCTGTTAACTGCAAGTTTTGGGTAGCCGAGTCCCTAAAGTTTAGGAGGATTGTTGGAGTCCTCAATTTGTATAAATAAGAAGGCTTAGGGCCTCATTTTGGAGTTAGCCAGTAGTTAGTCACTTTGTAGGCAGAAGTTAGCTAGTTTGTAGTTTGATTTTAGTCAATAGATTAGCTTTGCATTTCAACACCTTTTCAAGCTTTCCCTTGTGGACAGTTTTTGATGTAACTCTTCTTTTCTTGCTCAATAAAGATGAATCCAGCTTTGCACCAGCTCTAAATCTCTCTTAAGAGGTTGTAGCTCTTGGGGTTGGGCCCATCTCAAGTGCCCAGTACCTCCTTTGTTTACCTTCATGTATCTTTGCTGCATTCCTAGAATAAAATCTGCTATTTAGAGTTAAATCTGGTTTTGTTATTTAGATTGTTTTTGATGATTAAAGTAGCTTTTCATGTTCAAATTTGTTTGATAAGTCAATAACATGGAATATCTTCAGAAAAACGCCATCAAGCACCTTGGATATCACCTCTCCCTCAGTGGAATCATGAGCTGGGACCAAGGCGACCTTGCTGCCACCAAAAACAATGTTTTTGCTTCACATGCAATTAGTAGTGTTAGATTCTTAGTTGCCGAACTTGATATCAGTTTTGGTTGCATGCTTAGGTTTATGATTGCTTAGTTGCATAGTTATTTCATATATTTCATTTCTAATAAACTTTAGTTCATTTCCTTTTGCTCTTAGGTCAGATTAGAGTGAAGTAACTAGGTCATAGGTTTTATAAGTGTTTGTTTGTGTCGTTTGAAAAGTAACTTGCAGAGTGCCTATCATACTTCTCCATTTGCCCATACTCCATCCAACTTACCTGCTTCATCCTCCATTTCAAATCCTCGCCTTACCTTTGCCACGTTCCCTCACGTTGACCTACTTTCCATATTATTGTGTAGCATTGCCTTATCTCTCCTTGAACAAATCCAACCATCCACGCCACTCCTCAACTCCATCCACCAAGTCTTGAACCTCCTCACACCCCTATCTCACCTCCATACTCATTCCTCCACCTTTTTCCCTCCATAAATTCTCCAAAATCCCATTTCTGAACATCTTGTAGAAAATCACAGAACATCCTGTAGAAATTCCAGAACATCCTGTAGAACCCTTGCAGACTTCTTGTAGAAGCTCACGAAAGCAATTTCTTGAGATCCGATCACTGTGAAACTCTCAGGAAGGGTGTTAGGGACCCCTTAGGACCTCTTCCAACCTTCCCAACCTCCTACAAGCATTTTCTCCCACCAATCCACCTCTGCACAGTCAAAAACAGTGAAAGCACATGCATGGTAAATCTGACAACTTAATAAAAAATACACAAAGATGTTTTCTTCAGATAGAAGTAGTTTAGACACATGTATTTTACCTTCCTAGAAGTAATGGCATCTCTTTCAGTAGCTTGCATCTTCTTTTTTGCATCAGTAGGGCTAGCTGATAGAATTAGGGTTTGCTAGGGTTTGCATTTCCTTTCCACTTTTCGCTTCTTTCTGCAAGTAGATTAGCCTCATTTGAGTTAGCTTTCATCCATAAATTAAAAATCTTCTTCTAAGAGCTCATAGAAGTTGGCTTAAGCTCCTAGCAGACTTGTGCCAGCTGACTAAGTGACAGCTGCGGCAAGAGCTAGTACTTATGCATACAACACCGCCGCTTCCAGGTTTGTTATGAACTACCGGGTTGATAAAATTAAAGAAGGGAGTCCTGGGAGTTGCAACATTATTTCTGAAATACTGGGGCCCACCATCTTTTTGGCGCCGTTGCGGGGAAGCGTCAGAGTATTTGTGATTGCTGCTTTTCTTCTATTTTCTACTACA
>APFE030015849.1:182443-232655 GCA_000404065.3 Pinus taeda | reverse complement strand
ATGAGGAAATAGATTAGTTGCTCAGAGGATGAGCAACACTTTCAGTAGGGGGGGTGATGATGAGCCCCAAAAATGGATAATTATTTGGGCTCATTCAACCTCCTAATTCGACTTAATCCACCATTCTCATTAGTTTCTTGCATGTTTTTTATTATATTTATGTTAATAGAGTGAATTGGGTTAGTCATTATGCCAACAAGTCTAATGTGTGCTTTGTGTAGCCTTTTTGGTCAATTTGGAGACAAACTTGAAGGTTTTAATGAGCACTTGGCAACCAAATTCGTGGGAGAGCAAGGGAGAGGATTTGTAGGAAGGTGTCCCCTTCATTTATGGGCCCTTACCTCGAATTCTCCACCATTAGCTCGGAGTTCAAGGGCCACCAAATCAATTATCACAAAGGTAGCCAAGCAAGTCAAGTAGGACTGCTGTTAACTACAAGTTTTGGGCAGCCGAGTCCCTAAAGTTTAGGAGGACTGTTGGGTTCCTCAATTTGTATAAATAAGAGGGCTTAGGGCCTCATTTCAGTTAGTCATTTTGGTTAGCTAGTAGTTAGTCATTTTGTATTCATTTTGTAGTCATTTTGTAGTTTGATTTTTAGGCAGTAGATTAGCTTTGCTTTCAGCACATTTTCAAGTTCTCCTTGTGGACAGTTTTTGGAATGTAACATTTCTTCTGATCAATAAAGATAAATCCAGCTTTGCACCAGCTCTAAATCTCTCTTAGGAGGCTGTAGCTCTTGGGGTTGGGCCCATCTCAAGTGCCCAATACCTCCTTTGTTTACCTTTATGTGTTTTTGCTGCATTCTTAGAATAAAATTTGCTATCTAGATTTAAATCTTGGTTTGTTATCTAGATTGTTTTTTATGATTAAAGTAGCTTTTCATGTTCAGATTTGTTTGATAAGTTAATAACAGGGAAAAAAGCTCCAGAAAAGGGTCAATAACACTTTCGGTTTAACCTCTTCCTTATTGGATCATGGGCTGGAATTGAAGTAACTGTGCTGTCCCAAACAAAAACACTAGTTGGCTTTACCATGCAATCCTTAGTGTACTGTTTTCAGTTGCAGAAATTAGTTATGGGTTTAGATCTCTGAAATGTTTCTTTGCATAGTTGATGTACATGGTTTTCTTTCCAAATAAAGCTGTTGTTCATTCATGTTATTGATAGTTAGACTAGATTAGCTAGGACTTTGATTATTTGCAAGACTTTGTTGATTCGGTTGAATGTACACCGTGCAGGGCATCTGTACCACTTCTTCATCTGCTTATTCTCCATCAGCACCATCCACTCCACCCTCTACTTAGAATCCTTACCTCACGTTTTCCATTTGCTCCCAAAACCCTACCTTTTTGTGCAATCATTGTTTTAGCCTTCTTTGAGCCAATTCAGCCTTCTACACCTTCTCACCACTGCATACACCAGTCCCTAGGCCACTTCAGACCCCTATCCTACCTCCATATCCATTCATGCATCTTCCCTCACTCACCCATCCTCTAAAATCCAATTTTTAAACATCCTGTAGAAATTTCTGAACATCCTGTAGAAATTCCTGAACATCCTGTGGAACCCCAACAGATTTCCTGTAGAAGCTCACACATGAGGTTTCTTGATAGCCAAACTTTGTGAAACTCTCTGGAAGGGTGTTAGGGACTCCATAGACCCTCTCTGAACCTTCCTGACCTCTTCCAAACATTTCTCCTCCTTGATCCACCCCTGCACAGTCAAGAACAGTGAAAGCACATGCATGATAATTCTGACAACTTATTCAAAAATACAAAAGATGTTTTCTTCAGATAGTGATAACTTAGGCACATGCATTTGACCTCCTAGAAGTCAATGGCATCTCTTTCAGTAGCTTGCATCCTCTTTTTTGCATCAGTAGGACTAGTTGGTAGAATTAGGGTTTGCTAGGGTTTGCGTTTCTTTTTGGCTTTCAGTTTCTTTCCGCAAGTAGATTAGCTTCCTTTGAGTTAGCTTTCATCCATCAGTTAAAAAGTTTCTTCTAAGAGCTCATAGAAGTTGGCTTAAGCTCCTAGCGGACTTGTGCCAGCTAACCAAGTGACAGCTGCGGCAAGAGCTAGTACTTGTGCATACAGCACCGTCGCTTCCAAGTTTGTTACGAACTACCGGGTTGATAAAATTAGAGAAGGGAGTCCCAGGAGTTGCAGCATTATTGCTGCAATACTGGGGCCCACCATCTTTTTGGCGCCGTTGCCGGGGAAGCGTCAGAGTATTGGTGATTGTTGCTATTCTTCTATTTTCTACTACAACCTTCTGCTAAGTAGTTTATTTCACTTCCATTCCGCAATTTCATTTCCACAAAAGTAGATTAGACATTTCCTACTTTTGTAGATTAGAATTTCAATTCCGCAATTTCAATTCTGCAAGCGTAGATTAGCATTTCAATTCCTGCAATTTCATTTGAGCAAAATAGATTAGTCCTTTGTTGCTTTCATCTCAATTTCGCACTTTCATTTCAGCAAGATAGTTAGTTGTAGTTCAATCTATTTTAGTTTTGTAGGTACAAGAAGAAAAATACAAAAATAACCAAAAAGATTTCCTTTCATGCCTGGTAGGAGTAGAGATAAGTCAGAAAAATACTTGCACAACACCCCCCACTGCTTCACACAGCCAACCTTCTCTCTTCTTCGATGGTTGTGATTAAGAAGGACCCCTGGGCGGACATTAAGGCATATTTGAAGAACCTCTAGGGGAGAAGAAGAAAAAAACATTCCTCTAGAGCAAATGGCTACAAGTAGAAATGTTTGGAGCAGTACCTTATCCAAAAATGAATTTGCAACTCAGATGGAAGATTTCAAAAGTGATATGAGGCAATTTCTTGCCATGCAACTGGATACCTTGCAGATCCAAAAGAAGCAAGAGGAAGCCAAGAGGGCTTTGGTCATCTTTTGTCCCAAATGCACTAGAAAGCATCCTAGGAACGAATGTCCATTGTACTCCATAAAAGTTTGTTTTGTCTGTGAAGAATACCATCCTACAGATCAGTGCCCTTCCTTGCCTGGAATCAAAGCTGCATATCAAAGGGCCAAAGAAGTCATTGAACCACTCTATTTCATGAACCAAAGGGGGTCACATGGACCCATACCTTGCCAGCAGGAACTGCAAGGGACATCCGAGACCTATTACGACCCCTATCAAGCCACTTTCATGCCTTCTTGGGGTCCCCCTGCTCATCCTTCCTGGTTCACACCTCCTCCTTGTTCCTTCACAGATCCATATTATGCCCAACCATCTGCTCATTCGTTTCACTCTTATGCTCAGCCACAGCCTCAGTGGAATGCACCTCATCGGGGGTGGAGGCTCCAGTACAACACTCCTCTCGCTCATTTCCTCCACCACCTACTCAACCGCAACCATCGCCTCCTGCTCCACCAAGGCAACCCCAAATGCCTGCCCAACCACAACCCCATCCGCATCCATCTCAAATATACACCTCCACTCAGCTACCCGTACCACCATTTCCAAAACCATATAATGGAGTAGTTCAATCCAATTGCAAAGCTGGGGCACAACCTGTCCAAATGACTCCTCTTGAGCTCAATGATCTTCACCATAGCTCAGGAAGAGTATTGCAAAAAAGAGATTATCTTAAAAGCATTGAAGGACCACATCCAGCAAAAGAAGATTCAAAAGAAAAGATCAAAGAACCATGGGCTACACTTGATAAAGAGAAGAGATCAGAATCAGAGATCGAGAAAGCTCCCTCATGGTTACCATCAAATCCTCCATGTATTCAAGAGAAAACTCAGCAAAAAGAGGAAGATGTGAAGGTCATGATAGAAGAAGATATGGAGAATGATCCAGGTCAGCAAAAAGACCAAGGATATCATAGTTATATTGAGATATGGTTCCAGACAGTCACTAAGTTGCAGCGGTACTCTCTTCCTCAGCTGTGTTTCATCCCTTCAAAGTCAAATCATTTGTTCTTTGAAATCCGGATAGCTGTCAAAGCATGCATTTCGAACCTCCACATCATTTTGTCTCTAATATCGATGTGCACATGGCTCCATTGGAAGTATTCTTATACTTGAGAAAGATTTTGTTTTTCAAGTAGGGTAGGGTAGAAAAAAAAAAGAAAAAAAGAAAGAAAGAAAGAAAGAAAGGAAAAAATGAAAAAAATGGAAATAAGAGGAAAAATCTAAGGTGAAAACCTCCTCGGAGGCGCCTTAGATTGGCTCATTGATTGAAAACCTCCATGAGGCGGTCAGTGGATTGAAAAAAAAAAAGAGAAAAGAAAAAAAGAATAAGATCCTTGGGTGAAAACATCCCTTGGAGGCGCCTAGGGCAGGCAATTAGGGTGAAAACCTCCATGAGGTGCCCTAGTTGTTTTTCAAAAAAAAAGAGAGAAAGAAAAATAAAAATAAACCTAATTTCCATTGACTAATTGCAGGTTGCAAGAGGGACATTGCAGGTCAGGAGGATCGCTCAAAACAAAGACAGAGGAAGTTTTGGGCGTTCTACAGGAAGCTACAGGCATTTCTACAGGAAGTTCTGTATTTCTATAGGAAACATCCTATAGAACCTTCAGGTGAGCCAGATTCGATTTTGGAAGGGAATATAAAGCTTGGAATCTATTGGTTAGGCCTGCAAGCATCCATGTTTCCATTCCTCACCCTTTTCCATCATTTTTTCCACCTCATTGTGCTTCTTTTATGAAAACTGTGTTTTCTATAGGAAGTTCCTGTAGAAATTACAAGACGCTAAAAATGGATTGCAAAAAGGTAGTTTAGCGAGCATGATAGCTTCCTCAAGGGCTCAGAAGTCCTCCTGCAATTTTCAGACTCCTCCTCCATCATCTCCATGCCTGCATCACAGCCCAAGCTCAGTTTGTCTTTCCATGCAAAAACTTGCAAAATGTTTTGAAGAAAAAATACATAGAACATAATTTGTTTTTTTCCATAACTTGAAAACCGTGCATCCATTTACAAAACCGTTTTACAGGGAGTTGTATAGGGATGATGGCAACATGCCCGAGCAATTTCAGCCAATTCCGATGCACGGTTTCCAAGAAATCTACCTCCATCATCGTCAACCATTTTTGCATTTTCTCCATATCCGTGCATCCATTTCAAAACCTGTTTCATGGGGAGATGCATATGGGTGATAGTAACCTACCCAAGTAGTTTCAGCCGATTCCAATGCACAGTTGCCGAGAAATTGATCTCTGTAATCTTCAGCCATTTCCCATTTTTCTCGAAATTTGTGCATCCATTGATCGCAATTTTGCTATGGGAGGTGCATAATGATGATAGGAACATGCTCAGCAAGTTTCAGATCGATCCGGCCTGTCGTTAGGGAGCAATGGCGAAAACAAATTTATGTCCTGTGAAAATTCAGCAGCAGCGGCTTGAGGGTGCAGATCTGAACGTGGAAGCCAGCTCCTGTAGTGTGGATCTGACCAGAGGATACCTGCACAAGGAAAACAACCACGAATCAGCTGCCAATCCATCATGCAACCACAGAAACCAGTGCATGCAGCAAATGAAAGACCATAGCATCTCACAGCAGCCATTCGACTTCTAGGTATGTGACTGAAACTCATTCCTCTATTGCATAAATCTAATTTTAAAACTACATGAACGAATGGAATGGTGGGATTAAGCCGATAGTTCCTTGTCCAATTCTCTAGCAATCAGCCAGGAATCATGCAGTGTATGTGTTAGACAACTCACGTGGAATTAAAAAAAAAAAACAGGGAGTGTTAGTCGTTTGAACTCCAGTACAACTAATCAAGAAGAAAACATACAATTAATAAATAGAACTGTAGTCTGCATGTGGCCACGTACACCTGGCCACTTCACTCCCTCACCAAGAATCACGCCGCAATGTAAAATGCTCGGCTGAAACTCACACCACCGGCTGTTCACTTGCACTTGACTGAAGTATGCATCCTCCGCTTCCACAAAATGATGAACTAGTCGTCCTCCACTGGTTTCTACCTGTTTTCGAAATTATCCCACGTATCAGGCTCGCTCAGAGGCGCAGGGGCGCTCTACAGGCGTTTCTACAGGAAGTCTTCTACAGGGAACACAGAAAACAACCATGCAGAAAGAAAACCTGGGATTTTCGACGAATTTCAAGCTCCAAACGAGGTAGGATCGGGGAACTTCGTTGTGCATGATTTGTTGGTGCAAAATGGTGAATTGAACATGGAATTAAATTTAAAAAAATGAAAGGAAAAGTCTGCCTACACATTGAAAAAAAAAGGTGAAAAGTCTGCTTGCATATTTTCTGAGTTCTACAAATTCTTTTTTTCTCTCTGCATTTGAAGTCTGGCTTCTTCTTTCTCACCTTCTTTTGAAAAGAGAGATGCAACCATAGGAACTAAGCTTGTGCGTAAAGAATGTGATTTTTATGTGGTTGGGGATAAACATTAGGCTCTGCACTCTGTCTGTAAGAGCCTAATTCCCTTTTGATAGTCAAGTTTTGGGCAGCAACAACATTGTAACCAGGGAATTGATACAAAGTGACGTATAAACACCTGAGGGGTACTATCTTCAACGTTCTGGGGAGGAAACCATACACAAAATTCCCTTTATGATCAGAGCACAAGCCAAAACAGAGCATTTTTCACCATGCCAGGGGGATTCATAATTCAGCATTATCCATGGTTATCATGTGAACTTCCACTTCATCCAGCAGTGAAGACAGGGAACACATTGAGACAGAAGAGAAAGCCAAGTGTAAGGAAACCCAGGAAAGACCACCACAGAAAGAGTAAGAAGAGAAACAAGAGAAAGGCCAAGCTGCCAAGCCCAAAACTGTGGGTGGAATAAAGGCACAGACGCTAAGGGAGAAACGGTTTCAAACAGGGGCAGAGAAGACTAAAAGGATGCAAACAACACCAAAGGCAACCATAGCACAAGTCAAAGAGAAGGCACCCCCAACCAAGTAAGCCAAATCAGGGAAAACTGGTTCTACAGGAAGCTAGCAGATTGTTTCTACAGGAAGCCAGAAAATGGCCACTACAGGACTTTCTACAGGAAGTCTGGGGAAAGGGCAGCAGAAGGAGAAATCGCCCGAGATTCTAGCTAGGGAGGCAGCAGCTGTGCTGGCCACCCTAAGCACATCTCCCAAGCAGAAGGAAAAGCGAAAGAAGGAGCCTCCCCTGTATTTTAAGGCAAGAAGGAGTGTGAGGATTAAGACTGGCAGACCCCGGCCTTCGTCAAAAGAGCCAATCACAATTGTAGACACCCCTACCACACCAAAGGAGAGGTCCTCCTCCAAGGCATCCATCACCTATGAACGGGGAAAGCCGTAGACATCCACCTGGAGAGAAAGAATGAAAATGTTGGACACAAAGACCTCTCTACAGGATGCTGAGACAATTCTACTGGAAGCTGAGAATTCTCTAGGAAAAGGAGCATAGGCAGTGGGAAGAAGAAAAAAGAAAAGCATGGTTTCATGACCGAGAAGAGGACATCACTTCAGAAGCTTGGCATGATAGGGAGGCCACCAAGGCCATCAAAGATGAGGAGATAGATTAGTTGCTCAGAGGATGAGCAACACTTTCAGTAGGGGGTGATGATGAGCCCCAAAAATGGATAACTATATGGGCTCATTCAACCTCCTAATTCGACTTAATCCACCATTCTCATTAGTTTATTGCATGTTTTTTATTATATTTATGCTAATAGAGTGAATTGGGGTTAGTCATTATGCCCAACAAGTCTAATGTGTGCTTTGTGTAGTCTTTTTGGTCGATTTGGAGACAAATCAAAGGTTTAAATGAGCACTTGGCAGCCAAATTGTGGAGAGGATTTTTAGGAAGGTGTCCCCTTCATTTATGGGCCCTTACCTCGAATTCTCCACCATCAGCTCGGAGTTCAAAGGCCACCAAATCAATTATCACAAGGGCAGCCAAGCAAGTCAAGTAGGACTGTTGTTAACTACAAGTTTTGGGTAGTCGAGTCCCTAAAGTTTAGGAGGACTGTTGGGGTCCTCAATTTGTATAAATAAGAAGGCTTAGGGCCTCATTTTGGAGTTAGCCAGTAGTTAGTCACTTTGTAGGCAGAAGTTAACTAGTTTGTAGTTCGATTTTAGTCAGTAGATTAGCTTTGCATTTTAGCACCTTTTCAAGCTTTCCCTTGTGGACAGTTTTTGATGTAACTCTTCTTTTCTTGCTCAATAAAGATGAATCCAGCTTTGCACCAATTCTAAATCTCTCTTAGGAGGTTGTAGCTCTTGGGGTTGGGCCCATCTCAAGTGCCCAGTACCTCCTTTGTTTACCTTTATGTGTTTTTGCTGCATTCTTAGAATAAAATCTGCTATCTAGATTTAAATCTTGGTTCGTTATTTAGATTGTTTTTTATGATTAAAGTAGCTTTTCATGTTCAGATTTGTTTGATAAGTTAATAACAGGGAAAAAAGCTCCATAAAAGGGTCAACAAAACTTTCGGTTTCACCTCTTCCTTATTGGATCAGGGGCTGGAATTGAAGTAACTGTGCTGTCCCAAACAAAAACATTAGTTTGCTTTACCATGCAATCCTTAGTGTACTGTTTTCAGTTGCAGAAATTAGTTATGGGTTTAGATCTCTGAAATGTTTCTTTGCATAGTTGATGTACATGGTTTTCTTTCCAAATAAAGCTGTTGTTCATTCATGTTATTGATAGTTAGACTAGATTAGCTAGGACTTTGATTATTTGCAAGACTTTGTTGATTCGGTTGAATGTACACCGTGCAGGGCATCTCTACCACTCCTTCATCCACCTAAGCTTCATCAGAGCCACCTGTTCCATCTCCTAGCTAGGTTCCTCGTCTCTCATCTGTCCTTTTGCCCATGTAACCCTACCTTCTTGCTCAATCATTGTTTCAGCCTTCTTTGAGCCAATTCAGCCTTCTACACCTTCTCACCATTTCATCCACTAGCCCCTATGCCACTTCAGACCCCTATCCTACCTCCATATCCATTCATGCATCTTCCCTCACTCACCCATCCTCTAAAATCCAATTTTTAAACATCCTGTAGAAATTTCTAAACATCTTGTAGAAATTCCTGAACATCCTGTAGAACCCCTGCAGACTTCCTGTAGAAGCTCACACATGAGGTTTCTTGATAGCCAAACTTTATGAAACTCTCTGGAAGGGTGTTAGGGACTCCTTAGACCCTCTCTGAACCTTCTGACCTCTTCCAAGCATTTCTCCTCCTTGATCCACCCCTGCACAGTCAAGAACAGTGAAAGCACATGCATGATAATTCTGACAACTTATTCAAAAATACAAAAAAGATGTTTTCTTCAGATAGTGATAACTTAGACACATGCATTTTACCTTCCTAGAAGTCAATGGCATCTCTTTCAGTAGCTTGCATCATCTTTTTTGCATCAGTAGGACTAGCTGGTAGAATTAGGGTTTGTTAGGGTTTGCGTTTCTTTTTGGCTTTCAGTTTCTTTCCGCAAGTAGATTAGCTTCCTTTGAGTTAGCTTTCATCCATCAGGTAAAAAGCTTCTTCTAAGAGCTCATAGAAGTTGGCTTAAGCTCCTAGCGGACTTGTGCCAACTAACCAAGTGACAGTTGCGGCAAGAGCTAGTACTTGTGCATACAGCACCGTCGCTTCCAAGTTTGTTACGAACTACTGGGTTGATAAAATTAAAGAAGTGAGGCCCAGGAGTTGCAGCATTATTGCTGCAATACTGGGGCCCACCACCGACCACAGCACATCCACAACCATACACTATCGGGTGGCATCACCAAGGACGGGATCTTCGCGTGAGCCAACAGTGTCGCCTTCCATACAACATCAAGCCCTTCGTGGATGAGGTATTGTGTGACATTACTCCCCTTGAAGTTTGTGATGTATTATTAGGACAACCATACTTGTGGAAGCGACATGTTGTGTATGAATCAAGGCCCCGTGCTGTTATTGTTACTTTGGGAAGTAAGTTGTACAGGATCTCGGAGGTAGAATCGTGTTGGGATTTTCTCATATCACTTGGCCCTTGAGTCAAGTCACAAAGGGAGGAGCGAAAGCAAAATTTTACTGGTCTGAATCTCAACAGAAGGCATTCACAGAGTTGAAAGATTGCCTCTACTCGGCACCAGTGCTCGCATTACCAGACTTGTAACAACCATTTGAGGTTGAGACAAATGCCTCTGACTACGCTATTGGGGTAGTCCTTACTCAACACAGGTATCCAGTGGCATATCACAATGAGACACCTTCAGACACAGTTTGGAAGTATCCCACTTATGACAAAGAGATGTATTCCATTGTGTAGAACTGCCGACAATGGAAGCATTACATTTTGGGGAAGGAAACGGTCATCCACACAGATCACTGACCCATGCAGTTCATACAAACCCAAGGGAAATTGCAAAATGATTGCCATCAAAAGTGGTCCACATACCTGCAACAGTTCCATTTGAATACCAAGTATAAGAAGGGCAGCACCAATAATGTTGCAGATTGCCTCAATCGACCACCGATCATGGCATTAACCACCGTGCTCAACTCTTGTGGGCATGAGACTTTTGATTGGCCACTTCTCTACAAAAGCGACCCAAAATTTGGCCACGCATACCAAACACTCTTGGAGGGCCAACATATTCCAGATTTTCACCTTCAGGATGCCCTGTTATGCCACCTGAGTCACCTTTGTGTTCCTTCAAGCGAGTGTGACAAGATGATTTGGTAAGCACACTACAGTCAAGCTGCTGGGCATTTTGGGGTCGAGAAAACGGTGGCAATATTGCAAAAGTATTTCTATTGGCCGAATTTTCGACAGGATGTCGAGAAATACATTATATCATGCACTGCCTGCACCATTGCCAAACCGACCATGAAGAATCAAGGCCTCTATACCCCGCTACCTACCCTGAGTCGACCATGGGAATCCATCTCCATGGATTACATGTCAGGCCTTCCTTCCACTAAGCATGGAAACGACTGTGTTTTTTTGGTCGTCGACTGGTTCTCGAAGATGACCATTATGGCAGCCTGCAAGAAGAATATCACAGTAGAAGCCACTGCTAAACTCTTCTTTGAACGAGTGTGGGTACACTTTGGGATCCCACAGTCTATCATCTCAGATCGGGACAGCAGGTTCCTCAGTACATTTTGGTCCAGTCTCTGGTCGATGTTGGACACCAAACTCACTAAGTCCACAACATTCCATCCTCAAACTAATGGCTAGACAGAGGTTGTCAACAGGATGATCGTACACATTCTGTGCATGTACAATTCAAAGCATCCACACACACATGACGAGAGCCTCCCCTATGTTCAACACAGCTACAATCAGGCTCTCCATAGCTCGACTGGCCACAACCCTTTTCAGGTGGGCTTGGGATTCCAGCCGCTATGTCCCATTGATGTGGCCATGCCATTTGCAGCTACTCACGCAGATTCGGCTCATGTCCAGTCCAAAACAGATAAGGTAAACAACTTCATTGAGCACATCCAACATATTCACCAGCAGGTCCATGACATTTTGGAGAAATGAAATGCCAAGTACAAGCAGAGACATGATCAACATTGGGTGCCACACAAGTTTCAGGTGGGCAACAAAGTCTAGTTGCATTTGCAAAAGGAACGCCTTACCGGAGCCTATCGAAACTCAGACTACTCCGATATGGTCCTTATACCATTACCAAGGCTGTGGGAGACAATGCATTTGAGCTCAGCATTCCCCCATTCCTTGGCCTGCACCCAGTGTTCAATGTGGACCGCCTTCGGCCATACTTTCCTCCATTACTAGACACATCCGACATTGCAAAATAACTCACACCCACAGAGTTAAATCGAGATTGCATGGAACAAGTTGCAACTGATCGGATCATGGACACACAGATCAAGCACACTCGCTAACAGAATATCCAACTGTATCAAGTTGTCAAAGCAGGCCAACTCCTTCACCGTGGCAAGTGGCTCACTAGGGACCAAGTTCAGCAGAAGTTGCCTTATATCATGGAGGAACTCAACGCATGGGTACCATTGCTTCTTAAGGTGGGGGTGGGGGGGGGGGGGGGGGGGGGGATGATCCAAGTGGATATTGGTGGTCATCCGCCAAGTCCACTTGGACCCCCACCATTGTTTCTTTCATCTTTTTAGTTTCCTTAATTGTAACATAGTTTACTATTTTTAGCAGTTTTTCCGGTCTTGAACTTCCGGAGCCATTTTAAGGCCCTAAACAACGTTTTTTGGGAAAACTAGGAGCAACATGGGTCCATGGATTGATGTTTCTCTCCTCAAAGTTGTAGTTCTCGAATAGATCTTTCTAATGAGATATTGTGCGCGTCAAACAAAGATCGTATGCCAAAGTTACGACCCCAAGAAGTTGATGTACCAATTTACCCAAACGGGGCCCTCAGTTTGGCGTTTCATCTTCTAGGGTTAGGTTTTTGGATGTTTAGGGTTTTCCATTATTTCCCAACAATAAATAGGCATTTGTGCCTCATTGTAACACAATTCAGAGGCATGTAGCCGCCACATCTCTTCTCAGAGATAAGCTACCATCGTCCTAGCTGGTTTATTTCCATCTCTGTTTGTAAGCATATTTCAGTATTTTGCATTAACGAAATGAAGTATTTTTTCCACTGCCTCTTTGTGTTTATGGTTATCTCTGTAATTTGTTGCGTTCCTGTTTAAATCTAGATCAAACACCCTGTTAACTGGATCACTCCAACTGATGGGAGTATTGCAACTCTGTCCATACAATGGTTCAAAATGACTCATCCTCAATGACTCCTGATACCCATTGTTGTATGTGAACTCTACCAAGGGGAGATACTCTTCCCACTTCTGATGTTGATGCATCACATGCATCCTCAACATGTCCTCCGATATCTTGTTGACCCTCTTTGTCTGTCCTTCTGTTTGCAGATGAAAAGTCGTGCTAAAGGCCAACTTTGTGCCTAAACTTGCAAATAACTCCTTCCAAAACTTGGAAGTGAACTTACCATCCATATCTGACACAATATTATTTGGAACATCATCCAATATGGCCACATCTCTTATGAATGCTTGTGCCACATCGCTATGTAAGAATGTAGACTTCACTGAAATGAAATGTGAAACCTTTGTTAACCTGTCCACAACAACCATGATGGAATCATGTTGTCTCACTGTCTTCGGAAGCCCTGTGATGAAGTCCATGGAAATGACCTCCCATTTCCACTCTATAATCGCAATCGGCTATAGCACTCTACCTAGGTGTTTACACTCTGACTTTACTCGTTGACAATCAAAACATCTAGCCACAAACTTTATTACATCCCTCTTCAGATTCGGCCAATAATAATATCTCTTCGCTGTTGTCAGTGTCTTTTGATAACCTAGGTGACCTAACTAAGGTTTCACATGAAACTCTCTCAAGGTCACCTTCTTGAGCTCGTTGCTATCTGACACATATATCATGTCTCTGGATCTAAGCAATCCATCTGTTGTAAGACAATAATCCATACCATGTGCACCTGCACTTGCACCTGTACCTGTACATGTGCTCGTACATGTACTCCCACATGTACATGTACTTGTACTCCCACATGTACATGTACCTGTACTACCACCTGTACATGTACCCGTTGCAACTTGTGCACAATCTCCGTATACCTAACATCCTGTTGACCTGCCTACAAGATCCTATCTTGTAATTCTATCCCATAGGAGCTCATAACTACGAAGTGATTTACCTGTACTCGCCTACTGAGAGCATCTTCCACCCTATTCTCTTTTCCTTTAATGTACTTGATCTCAAAGTCAAACTCATTGATTGTGGCCAACCATCTAGCCTGCCTAACGTTCAGATTCAGTTGGTCAAGCAAATATCTCAACCCAATATGATCACTCATAAGTACAAACCTCCTTCCAAGAATATAGTGTCTCCACATCTTCAATGCATGTATGATAGTTGCTAACTTGAAATCATGTGTTGGGTAGTTCTGCTCGTGCTCGTTCAACTTTTATGATTCATAGCATACCACCTATCCATCCTGGATAAGGAATCCACCAAGCCCTCTCTTGCAAGCATATGTGCATACTACAAACTCTTTGTCCAGATTTGCAATCTGTAGCACTGGTGCATGTGTCAAAACTGCTTAAGCTGCTCAAAACTAGCCTCACACTCCTCTGTCCATTTGAACTTCTTATCTTTCCTCTATAATGATGTGATAGGATAAGCAATCTATGAGAAGTTCCTGATGAACATCCTATAATAGCCTGCCAAACCCATGAAAGATCTCATCTCATCCATATTATTACGAGCTGCCCATTCCATGATGGCTCTTATGTTTTTTGGATCTACTGTAATGCCTTCCTTGGAGACAACATGCCCCAAGTAGTGTACCTCAGTCTGAAAGAAACTGCACTTACTGAGCTTAGCATATAATTGATGCTCTCTCAACAACCTCAATATTGCTGCCAAATGCTCAGCATGCTCTTACTCATTTTTAGAATATACTAATATATCATCCATGAACACATAACAAATTTATCCAACTATGGCCGCAACACACTATTCATCAAACACATAAATGTAGCTCGAGCATTAGTTAAGCCAAATGGAACTAAAACAAACTCACAATGCCCATACCTAGTTTAGAAGGTAGTCTTGTAAACATCCTCCTCTTTGATGTGTACCTGATGGTATCTAGATCTTAGATCAATCTTCGAGAACACTGTCGCTCCCTTCAACTGATCGAACAAGTCATCAATCCTCGGTAAAGGGTACATGTTCTTGATGGTCACTTTGTTCAACTATCGATAGTCAATGCATAACCTGAGAGTTCCATCCTTCTTATTCACAAACAAGATCGGTGCGCCCCAAGGTGATACGCTTGGCCTAATTTATCCCTTGTCCAACATTTCCTTCAACTATAGCTTTAACTCAACCAACTCAAGTGTGCTCGTCCTGCAATGTGCTTTTGATGTTGGAGTTGCCATTAGCACTAACTCAATAGAAAATTCTACCTCCTCGTGTGATGGTAACACTGAAATATCCTAAGGAAATACATCCTAAAACTGCTGCAAAACTGGGTACCTACTCAACACATCTGCATCCTCGACCTCCTTACCCTTATCACTAGAAATGTGTACTGCAAACAACTTACACCCTTTCCTGTGGCTACGCTTTGCTTACATAGCTGCCACCATCCTAATTGATGTGGTTTTCTTCTTACCCTGCAAGACTCTTGGTTCCTCATTGTCATCAACACACTCAATGGCTTTGTCATAACAGTCTACATTGGTTGTATGAAGATACAACCAATCCATGCCCAACAACATACTGTATGATCCCAACGGTAATACATTCAAATGTGTTGTTGTAGGCATACCATTCAAATCAAATGCACAAGCTCTTACCCAATGATGAACTTGTTTCTTCGTACCTGTGGCCAACTTCACTAACCTAGACTCTACATGCAATTCCATACTCAAACCACACTTATCCACCAAGTAAGGACTAACATAGCTATAATTAGATCCAGCGTCAATCAAAATAGAAATAACTTGATCACAAAGCTTATCATCCATCTCAATGATAGATGCCTGTGGTATGCCTGCCTATTGTCCACTTCTACATAGATACGAGGAATGCTCTTCCCTACATCCCCGATAGTATTCGCCTCCTGTGCATTGTATATACGAGGCCTACCACCCTGATTTTGTGGACAATCTCTCTTAAGGTGCTCCTTATCGCATGTCCAACACTCCAATCAACCAATACCAACACCTCTATGTTGTTGTTGCGACCCATGTCCCTGTCTAGCTAAATTAAACCTCTTTTGCGATGCCACATTTTCTTTCTCATCTGCATTCGGAGGCCTTTTTCTCTTAGGCTTCCATCCTTGCTGAGATTCATTCTTACGCTTTGATTGTTCATAGCAACACTTTAGTTTCCCAATAACTTCCTCAAGTGATTGAGGCTCATCATACTCAATCCGATCTCTAAATGCTAATGGAAAACCACTGACAAATTGTTGAACTTTAGCCTTCTCATTAGTAAGATACATTGCATACTTCAATAGCTCCAGAAAATTGGTCGTGTACTCTTTTTTTGTCATTGATCCCGTCTTTAGCTCATAGAACTCTTTAGCCTTATAACGTAGTATCTTTCTGACAAGTATTTCTTCTTGAAAAGCCTCTTGAACTCATGCCAACTCAAATCATCTATCTTGATGTCTTTGACCCGCTTCACATCTTCCCACCAAATGTCTGCTTTACCTTTCAAGCTAAAGATTTCTACTTTGGCCTTCATGTTATCTGTGTAATCATGCAACTCAAAGAATTTGTTCATCCCAAGTATCGAAGCCTTTGCATCCTCTGACTTCTTCATATCTCCATCAAAAGTAGGTGGCTTTACTTTCTTAAACTCATCGGGCAAGTACCCCCTACCATTCCTCCTGTAAGGATGATAGCGAAGACGATCACGATGTCTATCAGAACTAGAACTAGAATAGTACTTGTATCCATCGCCTCTCTTATCCAGAGTATCCAACAACCTGCCATCTCTCACCGTATTAGATTTATTCGACTTGTTTCTACCAAGAGACCTACTGCCATATGCCCCATTAGTTATATCTTCATGTCCATGGATGATCCAAAGTGGCCCTTGTCGCTGCAAGTTTGACAAACTCTGAAGAAGTATAGCATTAACATCTGCTTGTTTCTCTTGTGCCTGTATGATTCGGCCATTATCTGCCTTACAACTCCTTATCTCTTCCTTCAAGCTTCTCAATGTGTCTGCCAAATTAGAAGAGTGCCCAACACCACGCTGCCCATGTGATTCATAGGGAGATTTTATGTATTCTACCACCTTGTTAGTAACTTGATCTGTTTCCTGCAATGCATAATATGTCAGATAAACCAAATCACAATAAATCAACATACCTTAGTATAATTTGGGGAGGTTACATTGTCTGCAAGATCAACAAATCAACGTGATACATGTATAACATAAACATAATAGCATATAGACATATAACAAGTAAGTGCATCAACGCATAGACATCATTCTAGCTAGGGTCCACTCATCAATGCAAGGCCATATCAAAAATGCATGTTATGACCTCATGCATGACAACAACCATTACTCCATTGTACACATTGCCACCTGAAACTATCAACATGCATAAGCAATGCCTAATCAACTACACATACACATAAACGCATGTATTCCAGTATGAGCGATCAATCATTGTAATCAACCTACAAGATTGATACATGTAATCAAACCTACAATAATGTAGCCTAACATACAAGGATGTAAGTAGGTGACATAAAATCAACATGTAAGCGACATATAACCATATGCAACCAACAATATACTCATGATGATGCATTCCACAAACTCAACATTAAACAAAAGCAACAAGCACATGGAATGCAAGTGTAAGAGACACACATGCAACTGACATGCATGCATGACTAACACACCCCGCACATCTAGTCCGAGGGGTGAATCATGCTTTGATACCACTCTGTAACACCCTCCTCACACATCTACCCAAGTAACCAGCCAACCGCGGTAAACATGCGTTGAGAGGCTACTATGATTGGATTCGACCTCCTATGTGACCTTAAGGAAGTGCAATCGACGGAACACATTAAACAACCTATCCACGTCAGCAACAAAACCCTTAGGAGACATGTCAGCCACTCAAACATCCTATCCCTGGGTCCCACTGATTTTATGGATATCTTAAGCCTCAGTCGCTCTCATGTTATAGGCATGAGAGTGTCCAAAAACCCATAGTCGCTCTCACAAGCTTGCTTGCCAGCGTTTAGAGACCTAATTTGCCAGTTTTGTGCCAGCGTCCCCAGGATTTGAGCCACTTTTTCAAGCCTAAAGCCTAGGTTACTGCCCATAATGGAATGATAGCTTAAGATCAGTCAAACAACTGGGAAATAATGATGCAAAAGAAATAAGTTAAACAAGACCTTAATTGAATCCCTACTAGCCATGGCAAGCATTTTATCAAACATATCATCAACATGTAACCTACAGGTGTAAACAACATAATTAAGTGTAGGGATCTCATACTTATATGAGAATCGCTATGAACCATTTTTCCCTCATGCCATTTGCTGCATTACCATCTATTAGGCCATAGATACATTATCCATTCATTTACAAGCAAAAACATGCTGAGAGCCATACATAGTTATTGTCTTAAAACACACATATAACCATCATAAAAACAACAAAAATACTCATGAAAGTACAGCAATATAAACCACAAATAATCCATCAAAATGACCATAGAAATACAAGGAGAAATAACCTTTCATTAATGATGCAAAAACCAAACCTGAGATGGGACTTCCACATTCCACTCGACCATAGAATGGTTGAGCCAAATCTCTCTTCAGTCTTTCACCCCTATGCTATATTCAAAGCATGAATGGGGGACTCAAACCAAAAGAACCAACTAGGACATACTAAGACTAAACCACCCCACCCTCATCAATAGAAACCAGGCTTTACCGTAATCCATCCCGGATCACTAGGCCAACACAATGAACACATCATAACAAGCTTTACCGTGATCTCCACCTAATCACTAGGCCGAACAAGCATAGATGCCATCAGATTTCTCCACCTACACCATAAGGAAATTTCCTGTCTCCTGGTCTCTCAGGCTTTACCGCAATTCAAACCTGGATCACTAGGCCCTAAACCGAGACCCACTCTCCAAGCTTTACCTCATATCCCAAACCCAAGATTACTGGGCCCAACAGAGAGCAAACCACCTCTTAGCTTTACAATATATCCTTCCATTCACCAGCAAGGATTCCTAGGCTCATTGAGGCAAGACAATCCTGGATTTATCGCAACCCACAGTCTGGCTCAAGGGTCACTAGGCCATTGGCTTTACCATGGTCCACAGTTTGGCTCAGGGACCACTAGCCCATGTGCTCTATCATTCGGAGATCCACCCCACTCAACTTCGAATCCATCCGACAATCCAGCTCAACCAAAACATGAGAACCCCATCACATCATGGCTATCCGAAAATGGCAAGGCTAGGCTAAAACACTATTACACCTGGCAAAACCCATGCCACAACAACAAAAGAACCGCATGCAATCCCATGCATGCTAAATATAGCAAGGAAAATACACATGCAAATCGATACCTGCAATGAATCCTAATGTAGTTGCTTGATCCTGCCTTTCCCTGTTTGATCTTTTCTTCCTCTTTCCTTCTTTGTCTTTCTTGCTCCAATGCCAATATGCTCCAAGAAAACTCTAAGTGTCCAAGAGTGAGAAAGAGAGAGAGAGAATAATGAGAGAGCTCCAAAATTCGACTGACAAAAGGTTACCAATTGATCCTCATAAGCCTTTTTATGAATGAGGCCTCTATTTTCTTCAGTTTCCATTATTTTCCTTCAATTTCTTCCTCACATGCAACCTGTGACCTTTCACCTCCTTTTTCTCCTAATTTCCATTATTTTCATAAATAAATATGCCAAAAATGCCATTTTGTCTTTCCAAAGCCTTAGCCATTGCCTTTGCCAATTTCCTTAGCCATAAACAACCAAATGAACACCCCCTAAGATGTCTTGCCCAACATTCAGCTTGGAATAAGTGTCGCATCAACCGTGGTTATTATTTTTGCCTTTATTAACTTTTATTACATGGAATTTTCACCAGGGATGTTACATGCCATAGGTCATAGGGATAGTTAATAAAAAATAATTCAAGAAGGAATGCTCCAAACTAACATTCTCAAACTTATAATATGGAACACCATAGCTTTATTGAATTTAAAGGTAATTAATTATGATATTAATATTTCATTAGAGGTGGGAGTTCAATTGTTTGTGTTGAAGAATCTTTAACCAATATACACAACTAAGGCATTAAAATAAACATTTATTGCGAGTTTGACATTTCCCTCCATTTACGTGTTTACCAATACAATGAAATTTATGATAATGAGCTATTTGTTATGTGTGTGCAGTTTTGCTTGCGCAAAGCTTTCACTATGCGGAAAGCTTCTCACAAGCAAAGTTCCACACACAAGGACCTCAGCACAATGAAGGATGTGCAATAATTGTTAGTTATATATGTGTTTTATTTTAATTTCTTAATTATGCAACAAGTCACAGGGAAAATTGATTTGTGTGTATTACAAAGATAAAATTACCTTTTAATTTAATATATGACAAATTGGTAATGTTGTTAGCGAAATGGATATTAAGTCCTGATGTTGGAGAGGTAAATCCCCTCTACGGATAGAGGCGATCCCTACTAGCCCAAAGGGGGTCTAGCAACAATCAAACAATGCTACACTGCAGGTCCCTAGTTGTCATTAACAAGTGGGTAAGAGAAACCTACTTGGATTCCAACGCTATGTTTGTCGAAGAGATGACCCTCTCGCTCCTTCGCTCCAGCCGATCACAATTCCCCGCTATCCTCGCGGACGAACACCTGCACAAGCAAAGAGAGAGCAAACAAGGGCATAAAATCTACTAACAACAACTATGTATCAGTCAGGAAGGATACAATTTACATCAATCATTCATTGGACAAATGGAAATGGAACCATAAGAGTAGTCATCTATCTTTATTAACAGAAAATAGAGTAAGGTACAACCGAAGTCCTGACGCTAAGTCCTTCTCTAGAGGGTCCAGCCAGCATATCTTCCAAGCATTCACCTTTGAAGCAAATCTCCCAAGTCAAAGAGGTCTCTCTCTCACATACAAGGCAACAAGCTCATGACCTTCCTCAAGCTCAAAACAATCCTCACACAACACACCAAATGCCTACAAGGAGCAGCACTAATGCATTAAGAATTCCTCAATCAAATTCTATATGTTCCAAACTAGCTGCTCATGGGCAATGGAGGAGGCTTATAAAGGAGAAGGAGTCTCCATGAATAGGTAAAGGATGAGCTTTCCCCCAAGATAAGTGGATGGTCAGTCGAACAGACATGCCAGAGAAAGGATGGCGACCTCAACAATGCTAACAACTAAGTCTGGAGGGATCTGGAAGGTTGGTTGTTAGAACAAATTCGCCCAAATAGGATCAGCGTGGGCGAGACACTGAGCTGGCGTGCTGGCATTGCAGATCAGCTATAGAGGAGGTATGGTCAGCACCCAACAGGGCAAATGGAGGGTGCGCTGTCCGTAAAATGGGACCAGCGCGAAAAATACATGTACTTCCGCGCTGGCAGTGCATCAAATACATTGGCCTCTGCCTGTCAGCGCGGTTATTTAATAAACAGACACGATGATTCATTTAACTTAGGCAAAGAGGGTTTTTTAGCCATTTTGAGGAGCATGAGTATAGGTGAATGTGGTTTCACAACATAGTAGGGAGACTGGCATGATGGCAGTGACATTTTACTGTGTAACAGATGCCCCCCAAAGCATGAAGCCCGAGAGAGTGGGAGGGGTGAAATGCTTTACAAGACTGCTGGATTGGAACACCACCGGAGAGAACCTACAGGCAGATACAACTGATATTTCAATTACATGTAGTCTAGGCATGGGCGCAGCCATCCAAAAGACATATGAAAAAGGTCTGTGGTATGGATGCAGCCACCCAGTCGAAGAGACCATAATGATAAGAGGTATGGTCGCAGCCATCCTAAAAGACGCAGGTATGGTCGCAGCCATCCATCAATGAGTCATGTAATGATGATCCACAAAATCGCAACCTGGCCCACAATGGACTAGAACCAGGGTCTTGCGCTCCATCCAAACCCGAACAAAGTACAAGTCCAAACATGTGAATCTAGGAGTCGAGGTCGAACATGCTTGAACATCGTCTGATTACTAGCCAATGATGAAAGCTGTTGTAGAGCCTCTAACTTGCACCTATTTATCCATCATATCTACAACTTTTCCTCACTTATCCCTCTCTCTTTTGCCCTATTTTCCTCATAAACTTACCCAGATCATTACATTTGATGTCTTTAAGCATGATTGGTTGGATTTGCTAAATGTTTGACTGTTTGTCTAGATTTTTGACATATGCACAGAGTTTCCGCAGCTGTCTGGCAATTCCGTAGCCATTCAGCAATTCCGCAGCCTTTTCATTGATCTCCATGTTCCGCGTGTCATTTTGAGAAACGAATCACATGGGCACGTGGGAATGAAGGTGTTGAAGGTTCCTGTGCTATTTGCTTGGTCAGCAACGCCACGCATACCTCCGGTCAATGAGGATCCAACTTCGGTCAACAAAGCCAACTCAAACGGTGCTGCGTGAGCTGAAAGGTTACATCACTCCAGATGGCAACTCCTCCACTCTACGCAGGTTATGGGAGATAGGATCCAACCTTGGATTCAACCTCCATGACGACCGTACCTTCCAGATCACCCACGGACCTATTGACGTGTTGCTGAACCATTTAATTAGCATGTTTTCAGTTGATTTTCAGTTTCATATTTCACGCAGTAGGCAGTTGTTTACTTGCTTATAAAATCCAGCATCTGCGCACGCTTAAGGATTAGTCTTTATTTGTTTTGTTTATGTAATTGCTACGCTTTTAGTGAGCACAGAAACTATGTTTTGAAGCTGCTGTTTCAGCACTTTTTGACTGTAATTTCTGCATTATGAATTAATAGAAGACTACTGTTTGACTCTTTTACGTAGCTGATCTTTCTTTGGGCTTTGTGGATGGAGGGCCCCCGTTCATAACAGCCTTTGTACAGTAATTTACTTTTATGTTCTTGCCATTTCCTTCTTTTGAATTCAACAATCTTCCTTTCCTTTAACACATGTACATATTTGATTTAATTTCACTGTCATTTCATTTCCAACATTTACTTTAAACTGATCAGGACTGTCTTTTGCAGGTGTTAGCCCGGGATTGTGTGTCTTTGTGTATTTGCTTTATCTCTAATAGTATTTTTAGTTGTCATATTCATAGTTGCTGCCTTTACTCTGTTTTCCTAGCTGATTTCTAGTTTAGTTTCTCAAGTTGTATGCTAACATATTGATGGTCTCTTTATCATAATCTGTTCATCTTTAAGAGATCAGAATACTAATAAATTACAGCTTGCTTTGAGTACTTTTTAGACTTATCTCTAACTACTTCTTAATCGTGTTTCACATAATACCATATGTTGGAAGCAAAGAGTTAGGAAGAGTTAAACATTATAACTGGTCTTTAAAGTAGTTTTTCTTATCTTTTTATTGCAGCAGCATGAGTAGTGACTAGTGCTATTAGAAAGTGGTTTTTCTGCTTTGCTTTCAGTTTCATTTCAAGTTATTTCTTTCAAGCTTTTTCTTTGCAAGTTTAGAAAGTAGTTAGAAACCACCAGTAACACACACTCACTCATTTAGAAATCAACTTACACACACTATCACTCATCTGTTTATAAAATCTCCATTCCATCTTAGGAAGATAAATTGACCACAAACAACACCCCCAAACGACAAAACGATCTTAGAGGTTTCTTAAGTACATATAGTACTCCTTCACTTCATCAGCTTACGAGCCCCGGGTTGACAATTAATGACATCAATTTAGAAACACTAAATTGACCAAACAGTGAGGGATGTCACCGCGGAGGCCATCCAATAATTTGAAGAACAATAATAGCTGGTATTGGGGGCTCTCTAGACAGAAATATAGGAGTTGCAGGTTCGCACTCCACAGGTTCGTGCAATGTCCGCCAACCTCGCAGTCGGCACTTCAGCTGCAAAAGAGATGTTGTTCACAAGGGTGACCAACACGATAGTGCTACCAGATGGGGCACTTACTGTAGAGCAGGAGGCTGACATACCCATGGTTAGTAGTTTGAAAGGGGTAGGATTGAACATGGCCACGCTCCCTCAGGAGATGCTCTACCTCTTACGTGATGGAGTCACCACAGAATTTCGGGCCAGGTAGAGTCGCGCTCTACAAGTAATGAGCGAGCAATGCATCAACATTAAGCAGTTGGGCCTATAGTGCAATGAGGTAGTGGAGCAAAACAAACAAATAATCTAGGTCATAGAGGAAGCCTGTTGGATGGTCCCGAAGTTGGAAATTTAGAGAGAAGAATCAGTGGAGGTGTGCATTTATAAATTAGCTACAGTGGTGCGCAACGCAAGAGCAGAGATGCACAGGGTTTAGCTAGAGCTGAACCTGCAGATCGTAGAGTTGCAGTTGAGGGCTCATCCTTCAACTCCACCAGAGGTCATAGAACAACGTGCCACCATGGTCACAACAATAATAGTGGTTATTGACAATGCAGTGGCAGTCTGCATGCAGCTCTTTGAAAAGTTTTTCGAGGTCCTAACTACCGTGCAAGAGGAACCGAATATAGAGCGCCTAGAAATAGAGGCACACACACTACAAAAGAGGTATGACAAGGTAAAAGTGACCATGAAAATGATTTTCCTTACACAAAGTCTTGCATGGATGTGGTAGGCAAAGGAGCTCAAGGAACGCGTGGATGCCACTTGGCACAAAGAAGTGGTCTTAAAAGCACACTTACAACCATGGATTGACAAGGCTTATACAATTGCAGCCTCCATTGAAGCAAAGCTCACGCAACTACAAGCATCTTAGCAGAGGATTTAGGGTAGTAGTTTAGCAGAAGTAGTCATTGAACAATGCATGGAAGAAGTTTGACAGGCAACCACTCAGTGCACTGTCGAAGTTGTAGCAATTCAAATAGAGCTGGGAGGTATTCACGCTAAGATCTTTGCACCTGTAGAGTGACTTGAGAGCGAGTCACGATGTTTGTGATGGGGGCCTATTGGGTGCGGGATTCCCCAAGGGTAGTTTTTAGGCTAAGAGCCCATATTTTGGTCCAATTTTGTAATACAAATGTAAAGACTCTACATTTTGTGGGCGTGGAGTGCGTAGATGTTAAAGAGTCATAGGCTTGTCCGCCCTTATTTTGATAATGTAATGTCGGTTGTAGAAGACCTACCCATGGTTCGCAGACCATGGAATTGTATGAATAGAGCAAAGCTCAAAGTAGTAAAAGGCATAATTAAATAATGACAGATAAAGAGATGATGTATGAGAGATAGCTCTAAAGTATAAGTCTAAGTTTTGGGTCGTACCATAGGTAGAGGCTCTGCAGCTGAGTGTGCAGAGGCCTAGAAGTCTATAGCTAAGTGTGCAAGGCGAGTCGAGTCTGTAATAGTCTGGAATTATCTTAAAGAGAAGTATTCTATAAATTCTACACTTTATTTCCTGTTTATTCATCTTTTATATTGGGTATGAATTTCACTTCTAATGCTTATATGATGCGCGCATGTGTATAATTGTATTGGTTAACTAAACGCAAGTAAGAACATCTACTTACACAAAGCTAACTAAGATCTGTTAATAAGATAGGTAAGATACTTAGCGTAGTTGGGGAAAGATCTCAGTTCGCTGCCCTAGCAACGCCAAAGTCCCTAAGCCGCTGGTTAGGGTTGCATGAAAGTTGATTGTTCCCTTTCGCAAAGGTACAGAAGGGTGGAACAGAGAGTTAAGAAACCTACGTGAAGATAGGTATAGTTGGAATAAAAAGACATCACAACCATCTCATGGGTGCAGAAACTTGGTTCCAACATCCCCCCATACTGCTTCGGGTGAGACTTCAGTCCACGCTCTGCGGGCTAATGCCAAAAGGGCCAATAGTGTAGGGATTTGTTTTGCTAACACTAAGCATGGGTCAGGCCCCCTCAAGCCAAAAGAGGTTTATTTATACTTCTCCAAATTAGTTTTTTCAATTGGGTAACAGCTGGGCCACGAGCAATAGGAGGTGAGTAATAGGTAAAACTCGTGAAATCTGCCTGAAATTAACGAAATTTAATTTGTTTTAAGTGTTTTAACATATGTATGTGGGTTGGATATATGTTGACCTAGATGTACACACTTTTATCACAGGGAAAAATAGCGTATAGGGAATAAAACATTGTTTTTTAGATTTTGGACCAAGTCTAGAAGGAAGGTTTTCCCTAGGCCATAATCATAGCATCAGATCTACCAAGAATGGTAAATGGTGCTATAACAGACTTGAATGCATTGATGAGGTGTTGCAGGAAATCAAATATACAATATTCAGAATGTGTGAGGAACCTATTGCTTGGGTAGAACCATATTAGAGCACACAACTATGCCATGCACTTGAATGCTACAATCTGACCACTGAGGAAGGTGAAGAAGATGCTAGGAACATCAATATTCCTGAGTTGAAACAATAGCTCAAAGTCATAGGGCCTAAGGGAGAGGTTCCTGATATTTCATAGCCCTTGAAGGCCAGGTAGGTGAATATTGGATCAGAAGCATAGCCGAAGTTTGCAAACATAGGCAACTATTGGGATGAAGATAAAGTGGAAAAACTTATGGAGCTACTATGGGAGTATCAGGACTTGTTTCCCACCAATTTCTTTGATTTGAAAGGGATAGTAGGGGATCTAGGCATCATCAAGATCATTCTAAAACTAGATGTGAAGGCAGTGAAGAAGCGCCCTTATCATTTTAATCCTAAGTACAACGAAAATGTGTGCGAAGACTTATATAAAATGCTTGCAGCTGGGATCATTGAACATATTACAGAATCAGAATGGGTTAGTCCCATGGTTGTTCAGGAAAGGAAGACACATGGTGAGATTTGAATATACGTAGACTTATGAAATTTTAATGATGCTTGTGTCCATAATCCATTTCCTATGCCATTCACAAATGAAGTACTGAAAAATGTTGGAGGTCAGGAAGCTTATTCATTTACTGATGGGTTCTCAAGGTACCATCAGATCAAGATTGTGCCAAAGCATAGGAGTAAGACTACCTTCGCTACTGAATGGGGATGTTTCCAATATACAGTTATGCCTTTTGGCCTTAAGAATGCCCCTACAATATTTTCTAGGGTGGTAGTCGCAGCCTTCAAGGAGTTTATTCACATTTTTTTGAAGGTTTACTTCGTTGATTGGATAGTGTTTAGGTTGGTAAAAGGACATGTCACCAATATTTTCCTCATGTTGGATACTTGTTGAACGTATCACATATCCCTTAATCTAGAGAAATGCATATTTTACGTACCATATGAGATACTCTTGGGTCATGTAGTTTGTAAGCAAGGATTGATGCTGGACCCTGC
This sequence comes from Pinus taeda, assembly GCA_000404065.3. Taxonomy (NCBI): domain Eukaryota; kingdom Viridiplantae; phylum Streptophyta; class Pinopsida; order Pinales; family Pinaceae; genus Pinus; species Pinus taeda. The sequence continues at coordinate 205,656 of APFE030015849.1, read as the reverse complement.
TAAAATTGTAGTAATTATTAATTTGGAGCCTCCAAAGAATATAAAACAACTGCGTGTGATATTGGGCCACATAGGGTATTACAGGAAATTTATCAGGGCCTATGTGCAGATCACTATGTCCTTGGAAAAATTGTCGAAGAAGGATGTGACGTATTACTGGGACAAGGGTTGCCAGAAAATATTGGATTTTTTAAATGAAAAAATGGTCACCACACCCATTTTAGTGTTCCCTTACTCGAAGAAGGAGTTCCATGTCCATGTAGATGTTGGGTTGTGTTATATTATTTCCACGACTAGCTCATCTAGTTAATTGGGGGGTTAGAGGGGGCCAAAGCCCCCCCCTTTGTTGTGCTGATTTTGTAACGGGGGGGTCATAGGGGGTTTGAGGGGGGTGGTTATCCCCCCTATACAGGGTCTGGGTCTGTGTCCTAGGGAAATTTCTTTTTGGACCCTATATTAGGTTGGGCGGACCTACCTATGGCTTTGTGCATGGTTTTCGCACATGGTTTTCGACGTGATGGTTTTCGGTCCATGATATTGGATGTTTCGGCATGTATAAATATGTATTGTAACATTGAAAGGAATATAATGAAAAATCAAGCTGGTAGTCCCAATTTTGGGATCTAGGGGAAAATATCTTCATATATGTTTTTTATGTGTTATGCTCTCGCATTGTTTATTTTATGTGTTTTACAATTTGTATGTAGGTAATTTCTATATGGGGTTAACAACTTACAAATAGTATCAGAGCTATTTTGGCTTCAAGTGGACACCTTTATTACTAAGGGGTTTCACTCGAGCCTATGGTAGACGCTGTTCAGTGGGAGCTCTATGGCATTGATTCTGGTGGCGAAAGAAGATGGCAAGCAATGGAAAGATAGAGATTGAAAAATTTAATGGTCAGAGTTTTGAGTTATGAAAAGTAAGGATGGAGGATCTATTGGTGGATAAATATTAGTGGATCATGGTAGATCTAGGTACTAAACCAATGGGAGTGTCCGATGAAGAATGGAAGAAGTTGGATTGGAAGGCCAAGAGCACAATACAGTTGTGAGTCTCAGATTTTGTATTGCTAAATGTATCAAGATAAGCTACAATGAAGGCTTTGTGGCACAATTTAGGGACTTTGTACCAATCTAAGTCTATGGTGAATAAATTGTTCTTATGGAAAAGGCCATATAACTTGAGGACGAAATATGGACACTTGGTGACAGAACATATGAATGCATTTAATATTGTGGTAAGTCAGTTATTATCTATTGATATTAAAATTTGAGATGAAGATAAGTGCATCATTTTGTTGTGTTCTCTACCAGATTCATGGGAAAGTCTGGTTATTGCAATAGGTAGCAACGCAACTACCTTGCAATTTGATGAAATAGTCTCATACTTGCTGACGGAGGAGATGAGATGGAAAAATATGGAGAGCTATTTTGGTGATTCCTTCTCTATACGAGGATGGTCCTAGAAAAAAAACAAAAATAAGTCATCGAGTGGGAGATCTAAACATCCAGGAAAACCTATAAAGGTGGTGTGCTAGAAATGTGGAAAGGAAGGGCGCCATAAAATGGACTGTAAATCTAAAGCTCCTGACAAAGGAAAGGGATCTGATGATGCTACTTCCACAGAGGTGAAAACCACCTCAGGTGAAGGTGGAGATGTGTACTTGGCTTCTTCAAGTATACATGTAGATCACAAGGCATGGTTGATTGACTCAGGTGCATCCTTTCACTTCACTCCCCATAGCGAGTGGTTCTGTGAGTATGAGAAATACAATGGTAGTGTTGCCTTCTTAGGGGATGATAGGAAGGCTAGAATAGTTCGTCATGGAAAATTAAAGTTGAAGTTGCAAGGTGGAAGGGTTATAACACTTCTGGGTGTTCTGCATATTCCTGCATTGGCCAGAAATCTAATTTCTATATGCAAACTAGATGATGCAAGTGTAAAAATAGTGTTCAGTAAGGATACCTACAAGATGGTTCAGGGAGAACCAGTATTGATGTGGGGAGTTTGGATTGGAAATCTGTAAAAGCTTCAAGGTAACACTGTTGTTGATGGGTGCAATATTTCTATGGTTCCTAAAAGTGGAACAGAAAATCTAGTGGTCTCTGGAGGGAATACCATGTTGTGGTGTCGAAGGCTTGGACATATTGGAGAGAAGGGCCTTCGAGTACTTGATGGTAAAGGTATGGTGGAAGGTATGAGTAATAGTTCTCCGGATTTTGATTTCTGTGAAAATTGTTTATATGGGAAGGAGAATCGGGTGAGTTTCCCCTCTGGTGTTAAGAGGGTGAAACAGATATTAGAGCTTGTGTACAGTGATGTTTTTGGACCTGTGAATGTTCCATCACTAGGTAAGTCTATGTACTATGTATCATTTATAGATGAATTCTGAAAGAATAGATGGATATATTTCCTTAAGAAGAAATCTAAACTCTTTGACAGGTTTAAATAATTTAAGGCTCTGGTGGAAAACTAGACAGAGAAGAAAATAAAGGTGTTGAGGTCAGATAATGGTGGAGAGTTTTGCAACAAGGAATTTGAATAATTCTGTAAGAAGTGTGGTATAGCATGGTAGAAGGATACTCCATACACACCTGAGAAAAATGGATTTGGAAAAAGAATGAACAAGATATTGATGGAAAGGGCAAGAAGCATGCTCAATTGTGCCAAGTTAGGACATGAATTCTAGGCAGAGGTGGTGGAGACAACATGTTACCTGGTCAACAGATCACCTTCATAAGCATTGGAGGATAAGACTCCACAAGAGGTATGGACCAGTAAGAAACCCTCTCTTTCACATCTGAGGGTATCTAGGTGTGATGCATATGTACATATTCCAAAGGAGAAAAGAACCAAGTTGGATAGTAGATCTAAAAAGTGCATCTTTATTGGGTATAAGGATGGTTTAAAGGGTTATAAGCTTTGGAACCCAATAATGAGGAAGGTTGTGTAAAACCGAGATATGGTGTTCAAAGAGGTGAAATATGTTATTAAACATGAAGTCCAACCAAAGGAACCCGAGAACATAGAATTTGAGCTTAAAGACAAAGAATCAGACTCTACACCAGAGGAGGAATCATTGATGAAGAACCACAAACTCTGGGTGTGAAAAGATCAGCTCAAGCAAGAAGGTAGCTAGAAAGGTATATTCCATCTACTTTCTGTTCAAATTTTGCTTTATCTGTTATTGATGATGATCCTAGAACTGTGAAGGAAGTAGTAGATTTAGAGGATGAAAAGCTCTAAAAAGAGGCCATGGTTGATGAAATGGCATCTTTGCACAAAAATGAGGCTTGGGATCTAGTGGAGTTGTCAGATGGAAGGAAACCAATTGGAAGCAAATGGGTGTTCAAGAAGAAGACCAATATAGAAGGAAAGGTGGAGAAATACAAATCTTGGTTGGTAGAAAAAGGTTATTCCCAAGTTCCGGGAATTGATTTTGGTGATATTTTTTCTCCTACTGCCAAGGTAGCTTCTATTAGATTACTTTTATCTGTTGCTACTGCTTCTGATTTTGAGGTAGAATAGATGGATGTGAAGAAAACATTTCTTCTTAGGGATCTGGAAGAGGAGATCTACATGAAGCAACCTGAAGGTTTTGCGGTGAAGGGTAAGAAAGATCTAGTATGAAAGTTAAAGAAGTCTCTATATGGGTTAAAATAGTCACCAAGGATGTGGTATCAGAAATTTGATACATTTATATGGGGACTTGGCTTCACCAGAAGAAAAGAAGATCACTGTGTGTATTTTAAATTAATTGGTGATTGTGCTATTTATTTGGTCTTTTATGTGGATGATATGTTGCTGGTTGGAAATGACAAAGAAATTATCCAAGATTTGAAGACCCAATTGTCCTCCAAATTCGACATGAAAGATCTTGCTGCTGCAAACTATATTTTGGGCATGGAAATTAAAAGAGATCAGTTAAAGAGGAAGCTCTGATTAAACCAAAATAAGTATGTTGAGACAATACTACAGAGGCTTAATATGCAAGATAGTAAACTAGCGAAGGATCCTATTCATGTAGGTGTGAACAGTGTCCCAAGACACAAGAAGAGGAAGAGGACATGTCCCGTGTTCCATATGCCAGTGCAGTAGGTAGCCTAATGTATGCGATGTTCTGTACTAGACCAAACATTACACATGCAGTGGGAGTATTGAGCAGGTTTATGTAAAAACCAGGGAAGGAGCATTGGATAACAATGAAGTGAGTTTTTAGGTATTTCCGTGGCACTAGTGATTATGGTTTGTGCTACCAAGGAAGACCAATATTGGAAAGAGTGTTGGATATTCGTGGCTTTGTTGATGGAGATGTAGATCAGAGAAGATCTACAAGTGGGTATGTGTTTAACCTATTTGGAGGTGTAGTCAGTTGGATGAGTAAGAAACAATCTGTAGTGGCACTATCAACTACAGAGGAAAAATACGTGGCAACCACTCATGCAAGCAAGGAAGCAGTTTGGTTGCGAAGGTTGTGTTCAAGTATGGGGTTGGTACAAGGAGCTATAACGATATACTGTGATAGCCAAAGTGCAATTTTCTTGGCAAAGAAATCTGCTTATCATTCAAACACAAAGCACATTGATGTTCAGTATCACTTTGTGAATGATATGATGGAAGACAAAAAGGTGTTGCTGGTAAAGGTGGACAGTTTGAAGAGTATTGCAAATGCATTAAAAAAATATGTGAGCTCTCAGAACTTCTCTTGGTGTAGAGAAACAGTGGGCACTTCAGGGCTAGATAAATGACTAATATTTCCTATGGGCCCCTATGGAAAGAGAAAAACAAGTTGGAGAATGTTTGGTTGTGTTTTATTCTTTCCACAACTAGCCCACCTAGTTAACCAGGGGGTTAGAGGGTGGGCGGAGCCCCCCCTTCATTGCGCTGACTGCGCAGTGGGGGGATGATGGGGGGGGTGGCAGTCCCCCTTGTATGGGGGGTTTAAGGGGGATGGTTAGCTCCCCTCTACATTTTCCGGGGTAATGCCCAGAGGAAAAATAGTTTTGAACCCTATATTATGTTGGGTGGACCTACCTATGGTTTTGTGCATGGTTTTCGCACTTGGTTTTGGACGCGATGGTTTTCGGTCCATGGTATTGGATGTTTCGACATGTATAAATATGTATTTTAACATTGAAAGGAATATAGTGAAAAATCAAGCTAGTAGTCTCAGTTTCGAGATCCAGGGGAAAATCTTTGTTTATATGTGTTTTATGTGTTATTCTCTCGCATTGTTTATTTTCTGTGTTTTAGAATTTGTATGCAGGTAATTTCTGTACAGGGTTAAAACCTATAGTAGACACCTCCTCCATAGCACTAGGAGTGTGCTAACCCAATGAGGAGAAGGTGATATCCACCATTCGATGGCATTTGCGAGTAGGAAGTTATCAGAGGTAGAAAATAATTATTGAACCATAGAGCGCGAAGGGCTAGAGATGGCATATGTGCTGCATAAATTCAGGCACTATTGTTGGGTGCGCACTTCAAGATGTACACAGACCATTCTACTTTGAATTACCTAGTAAACATGCCTGTTTTTATCACAAAATTCGACCCTAATAGGCTATTGATCAAGTAGAATCTGAGTAGCTCTTTCAAACCAATCTTTTGGCTGAGGCTTAGCCTCCTCAACCTGAGAGGATTCTCTAAATAGGTTTAAGATTTTTGTTTAATGATTAGATGGCTAACTCTAGTGGTAAAATCAAACAAAATATATAACTTGGTTGAATCAAGGATTAGCAAACATTCATTGGGCTATGGAGTCAAGGTAGTCTTCAACAAAACATCATGATCAACAAAACATGGAAGTCAAGGCACTTGGAGTTTAGGTTTACAAGTAAAACAATAACATAGTAAATCAACATAGTTTACAAGCATGTGAAGGAAGTTAGAGCATTTTCCAATGAATTATAAGTATCAAAAGCTCATACCACTGCAAATAAGTAATTTAACAAGGCCATAAGAACATCAAACACATAAACTCCTTGTGAATCTTGAGTAGTCAAATTGATCTCTGTATTAGATATGAAAACCACAGTTTCTTACAATAACACAACTTTTCTTTGCTAATAAAATTCCCAACCCTGAGGAATTCGATTCTCAAGATTTATATAGAGTTTCACAACCTTTGATACTATGATCCATATTTAGAGGAATTCGAATTCCTAACTTAGACATCTATCTATTCATAACTCCTTAATTACAACTTGACAACTAGCTGTCCTTAAGAGTCCTAATACAAATAGGAGTAAGACTCCTAAAAGATGCTTTTAACAACCTTAACTATGAATTCAATGCATTATTTTAGTCAGTTGCCAATCCATATCTTCAAGCTTGATGATGTCCACCGTGATGTTGCAAAACCTACTAAGTCATGACCTAACTGTCCTGAAAACTAGGAGACAAAATTCGTCCTTTTAAGGCCCTTAATCCTTTATGCTTATCTTCGAGCAGTTTCACTGGTGTATATGTCACATGCATTAATAGTCTATTGAAACACCATTTTCCACCTGTGAAAAAAGGAAATTCGAACATATGGTGGAAAGGATGAAGCATAATTGTGCTACATAAGTGCTCTGTTTTCGTAGCACAGCCTTCATATTACTTATAAAATACTCCTTGAAAATTTACTATCTACACCACTGCCATGTGAAACTTCACATATGATCCCATGGCTACTAGCAAATTCAAGACTTGAAATTAATTAGACCTTACTTCCGGAAAGCATCCATAAGTACTAAATGATCATCTTCAGCAGTTTTATAGCGCGCTACGAAACTATTGTGTATGCTTTTTTTTTTAACACAACCTTTAAACGTCTGTAGTTTGGGAGTTTTTTCAAAATTCCATGAAGGCTAATCTGATCACCAAAATCAAAATAACTTAACCTTATAAGATGTTATTCTTCAAAAATTGGTCTTCACCTTAATGAAAGACTGGCCTATAAATTTATCATTTTCTGCACTGTTTTTATCTGAAAAATAGTTGTTGAGACAGAGATTATATATTTTGATCCCTAATAGCTGTTACAAAAATGGAGGATATTTTTTTATATAAGAATGTTTATAAGAAAAACCTCTCTCATTTTTTTGAAAACCAGCTTTAGTTGTCTGAGATCTGCATTATAAAGTCATGTATAAAACAGGAAATTTCAGAATTCTGAAAATAGGTCTCCATGTAAACTTCGAATCTCCAAATCGGTAGCACCTGGGAGAAATTTGAAAGAGGATTTTGTTCCTTGTTATGTTCTTAGAAGAAAAATCGTTCAAATTTTTGAATCTCATCTTCATTTTCCTGAAAATTCCTTTTGAAACTAATAGCTCAAAACAATCTAAGAAACACACAAATCCCCTTGTAGCTCTTGGTAGAAATACATGTAACCTGTCTATATGAAAACTTGTGTGAAGATGAGGTCATCCATGATCTGTTAAAGCTCAATAGGCTCCTATCCAAACACATAGCCTTATTTTTATGCTTTCATCTTCATGGAAATTTCCCTTTATAACCCAAGCTGCCCTCTTAAAAATATGACAACGGTAAAGAACTTTTTGGACAACAAGCTGTTTGTCACAAAGTTAACTTTTCAAAGGTGACAGCTGACTAATACATGGAAAGGCTAAAAATGAAATGATAGAGAGGAGCTTGGGTAACTTGTTTAAGGAATAATATTCGCATGTGAAGAGAAAGGTGACAAAATGAGGGAGTGGAAAACAACAGCCACTTCATCAACCAATAACTGTGCTTTTCCTGAAAAATAAGGTTGCACTCCTGAGTTCCTATCTCTTGATCCTTTATAGTTGTTACAAAAATGGAGGAGGTTTTTGTAGGTAAGAATTTTTATAAGAAAAATCTCTTTCAGTATTCAAAAATGTGTTTTAAATTACTTGGGAACCCCCTTGGAAGTTGACTACTAAAAACATAAAAACTGAGTTTTTGCCTCATAGTGTGCTATGAAAAGAGTAGCATTTTCACAGTGCAAAATAGACATTTTACACTGCCTATGCTATGAAAACAATGTTTCAGGGCTAATTCCAAAATGTTCAAAATGGCTTAAGATATGAGTTTCTAAACTGATTCTAAAATTCAAGTGAGACTTATGAGACATGGAATAAGGTTGTTAGATTTTATTTGGATATGAAAATGAGACCTATGAGACTCCTAACCTATCACCTACCCACTAAAACATAGGATGACTTGACACTCATCTAAGACCATGATTAGGAAAAATGTAAACTCTTATTTTCGTGATAACAGTGGCTCCACTTGGGATAGTGTACCCCTGTGGCACACTAAGAACTCATAGCTCCAGTGCTATCTATTGTTTGGTAAAACAGAAATACTTTTATTTGATTTTACAAGCATCTTCTTCAAATTGTTGGGCCTTCAACTCGGGCTTAAGCTTGATGATTACTAGAGAAGAAACAAATCTGTATCTACTGAAAAATGCTCAGTCAACCTACCCAGAGCTTATTTGCACATTCCTACCTACCCTATTAGCTGCACCTCCTTTTGTAGCTCAAGGAACATGAAGCTTCCAATGAAGCCAGTCATTGATCTGATCTGACACTTGAATCTCTTGACTGTGCTTGCAAAAATAAACATGATATTGAAATAATCTGGGCAGCCTTAGATGTAACTGATCCTCAAGATGAAAATATAACTAGAAATCTGAACAATAAATGTTTTCCATGTCATCAGCTAAAGGGTCAAAAAAGACATGTTTAGTTTGATGATCATCATAACATTCTATATCTTTAAGCAATTGTTTCTCAGCCACACAAGATTACTTTGATACCAACTAGTTTTCTGAATGAGTCCCACAAACAATGTAATTTTCCTCATTATTATGATCGTTCTTTGATGTAAGTTGCTGCAAAGTATGACATAAAAAATCAACCTTTTCCTTTGCCTGAGGGTTATAAAAGTTATCTTCCAATATTTCTTCTTGGTGTTTCCCATGTTTTTCATAAGTATACCCCTGCTGATTTTCATGTTGCATTTCATGGGATGTTATCCTTTCTTCTTGGTGTTCAAATGTATTGTTATGAAGAGCCTCTAAAATTTTTTCATCCATGAATTCATCATCATCATAACAGTCCTCCAAATATTGAATAAAACTCACAGAATGTTTACAGCAATCTTTGACCAGCAATGAGGGATGACACTCTTTATACATCTCATAGAATACTTCATGGAAATTAGCAAGTGAATATAATGAACCATTTTCCAAGCCTTTATAACAAGACCATGATTTTCCTTATAAAGTGGTCATAAACATCTTCATCAGACAATATTCAGGGAACTGAACCTTAAGACTGTGTACATGCATATGGAACCTAACCAAATGAAGGGCAGTGTTGTATTTCTCTTCATCTTTGAATAATGGAAGATCATCTAACCATTCAACCTTTGGCATAGGATTTGGAAAACCAGGGATATGAGATGGATTCATAGGGGTATACCTAGCATTCATTCTTGCAATGGCACTCATCTTGAAACTTCATCAAGCTACTGATCTTCTAGCAGTGGAGTCACATTCCAATTTGTTATTTGATGTGTGGAGTCACTAAGGTAGATGCAGCCTTGAACAACTTCCTAAGCTCCTGCTACCTTCAGAAGTTCAACTTCTTGATTTCGGGAATGAGTAATCTTCAGGCTCCTGGAAGATGCACTAAAATGTTATCACAAAACCTGACCCTAATAGGTTGCTGATCAAGTAGACTCTGAGTAACTCTTTCAAACCAGTCTTTTGGCTGAGGCTTAGCCTCCTCAACCTGAGAGGGCTCTCTCAATAGGTTTAAGATTTTTGATTAATGATTAGATGGCTAACTCTAGTAGTAAAATCAAAAAAAATATATAAATTGGTTGAATCAAGGATTAGAAAACATTCATTGGGCTATGGAGTCAAGGTAGTCTTCAACAAAACATGGAAGTCAAGGCACTTGGAGTTTAGGTTTACAAGTAAAACGGTAACACAGTAAATCAACACAGTTTACAAGCATGTGAAGTTAGAGCGTTTTCCAATGAATTCTAAGGATCACAAGCTCATACCACTACAAATAAGTAATTGAACAAGGCCATAAGAACATCAAACACATAAACTCCTTGTGAATCTTGAGTAGTCAAATTGGTCTCTGTATTAGGTATTAAAACCACAGTTTCATACAATAACACAGATTTCCTTTGCTAATAAAATTCCCAACCCTGAGAAATTTGATTCTCAAGATTTAAATAGAGTTTTACAACCTTGGATACAGTGATCCATCTTTAGAGGAGTTCAAATTCTTAACTTAGACACCTATCTATTCATAAAACAAACTACTTAATTACAACTTGACAACTAATCGTCTTTAAGAGTCATAATACAAATAGGAGTGAAACTCCTAAAAAATGCTTTTTAAAACCTTATCTTTGACTTCAATGCATTGTTTTAATCAGCTGCCAATCCATATCTTCGAGCTTCATGATCTCCACCGTGCTGTTGTAAAACCTGCTGAGTCATGACATAACTGTCTTGAAAACTAGGAGACAAAATTCCCCCTTTTAAGGCCCTTAATCCTTTATGCTTATCTTCGAGCAGTTTTGCTGGTGTATATGTGGCATGTGTTAATAGTCCATTGAAACACCATTTTCCACCTGTGCGAAAAGGAAATTCAAACATATGGTGGAAACGATGAAACATGACTGTGCTACATAAATACTTTGTTTTCGTAGCACAACCTTCATATTACTTATGAAATACTCCTTGAAACTTTGCTATCTACACCGTTGCCATCTGAAACTTCACATATGATCCCATGGCTACTAGAAACTTCAAAACTTGAAATTAATTATAACTTACTTCCGGAAAGCATCCATAAGTGCTAAATGATCATCTTCAGCAGTTTCGTAGCGCGCTACGAAACTGTTGTGTATGCTTTTTTTAACACGGCCTTTAAACCTCTGTAGTTTGGGAGTTTTTTCAAAATTCCATGAAGACTGATCTGATCACCAAAATAAAAAAAAAAAATTAACCTTATAATATCTTATTCTTCACAAATTTGTCTTCACCTTTATGAAAGATTGAATTATAAATTTATCATTTTCTGTAATGTTTTTATCTGAAAAAATAGGTGTTGAGACATAGCTTATATGTTTTGATCCCTGATAGCCATTATAAAAATGGAGGAGGTTTTTGTAGATAAGAATGTTTATAAGAAAAACCTCTCTCATTTTTTTTAAAACCAGCTTCAGTTGTCCGGAATATACATTATAAAATCCTGTATAAAACAAGAAAATTCTAAATTCTGAAAATAGGTCTCCAAGTAAACTTCGAATCTCCAAATTGGTAGCATCTGGGACAAATTTGAAAAATGTTTTTGTTCATCGTTATGATCTTAGAAAAAATATCCTTCATATTTTTGAAACTCATCTTCATTTGCCTAAAAATTCCTTTTGAAACTAACAGCTCAAAACAGTCCAAGAAACACACAAATCCCCTTGCAGCTCCTGGTAGAAGTACATGTAACATGTTTGGATGAAAACTTGTGTGAAGCTGAGGTCATCCATGATCTGTTAAAGATTAATAGGCTCCTATCCAAACACATAGAATTCTTTTTATGCTTTCATATTCATGGCAATTTCCCTTTATAACCCAAGCTGCCCTCTTAAAAATATGACAACTGTAAAGAACTTGTTGGACAACAAGCTGTTTGTCACAAAGTTAACTTTTCAAAGGTGACACTGACTGATACATGCAAGGGCTGAAAAGTAAATGACAGAGAGGAGCTTGGGTAACTTTTTTAAGGAATAATATTCAAATGTGAAGAGAAAGGTGACAAAATGAGGGAGTGGAAAACATCAGCCACTTCATCAACCAATAACTTTGCTTTTCCTGAAAAAGAAGGTTGCACTCCTGAGCTCCTATCTCTTGATCCTTGATAGTTGTTACAAAAATGGAGAAGGTTTTTGTAGGTAAGAATGCTTATAAGAAAACCTCTTTCAGTTTTCAAAAATGAGTTTTCAATTACTCACGAACCCCCTCGGAAGTTGACTACTAAAAACAGAAAAACATGGTTTTTGCCTCATAGTGTGCTACAAAAAGAACAGTGTTTTCGTAGCACAAAACAGACATTTTACACTGTCTTCACTACAAAAACGTGGTTTCAGGGCTATTTCCAAAATTTTAAAATGGCTTAAGCTATGATTTTCTAAACCGATTCTAAACCGAAAGTGAGACTTATGAAACATGGAATAAGGTTGTTAGATTTTATTTGGATATGAAAATGAAACCTATGAGACTCCTTACCTATCACCTACCCACTAAAACATAGGATGACTTGACACTCATCTAACACCATGATTAGGAAAAATGTAAACTCTTATTTTGTTGATAGCACCTGTGTTGGGGGGGGAGCAATTTGTCAATGGTTGCTGCTCTTTCAAGAGTATGACTTTGAGGTAATTGTGAGGCTAGGGCGACTGAATGCTGGACCAGATCACCTCTCAAGGATTGGGAATGGCGACAAACCCACAAATATGGAGGAAGGATTACCTGAAGCACAACTATTTTCTGTGCATGTTGTTAATGACCATTTCGTAGACATTGTTAGAAAATTATATATTATAGAGCAATGGAACACATAAAATATTGCAGAAATATAAACAGAGAAAATGCATAAAACAAGAGAGACATTGATATATGTGTTTCAGAATTTTGGGCTACATCCACAGAGAAACAACCAACCATTCTTTTTATATTATCCAACAAACTGAAGAGATACAACCTACAGTAGATCTGTTGTAATTCCCTCTTCACTCTCAATCTCCTCTCCCTTCCTGAATCAGAATACAGATCTACATAGAGGAAATACAATTCCCTCATATATAGCGAGGCATTTCCTTCTAGGGAAAAAACCCTAAATTAAACATAGCTTCTATCGCCAGATCTTTGCCTAATGAACGTCCCAGATTGACTATGAAATTACAACATTTTACAAGGCAATTTTACATCTATTCTTAGCTTTGGGGGCGCTGTCCCCAATCCCCCTGCTGGGGGAGGCTCCCAAAGGTCACAGCTGCCCCCTAAAAACCCCCTTTGCAGCGAATATTTTACGGGTGGTGTTGCCCTCGATTATGAACTGGGGTCCAATGCAGCGATACCTTTGAATACAAAATATAATCAGGCTCCACACCTAACAATATCCCACTTGGAGACTCATTATAGAAACTCCACCACTGCTTCATTTGCTGGACAATGACTCCACTTTGGATTTGGTTGTTTCTCTTCTTCTTCATCATACTTGAAGACAAATTGAAATTGAGCAAATTCTCAGTTTCTCCCTGGTTACAACTTTTGTTAACATATCTGCAAGATTCTAGATAGTGTGTATCCTTTCGAGCTTCAACTGTCCATCTTCCAACGTTGACCATATGAAATGGTACTTGAGCTTATATGTTTAGTCTTGGAATGGAATTCAGAGTTCTTTGCAAGATGTATGGTACTGTGGCTGTCACTGTATAACTTGCCAAACTTCTGCTTCTTACCCAATTCATCCAGAAACCTTTGTAACCAAATCATTTCTTTACTAGCCTCTGTAACAGTAGCATATTCTACTTCTATTGTTGAGAGTTCAATGATGCTTTGTAGTTTTGAGACCCAACTGATAGTTGTTCCACATACAGTAAACATATACGTTGTTGTGCTCCTCCTTTTATCTCTATCACCCACCATATCTCCATCAACATATCCCTGTAGAGTAATGTTTGAACCACCAAAGCATAATGCATGATTTTTGGTACCTCTCAAATACCCGAGAATCCACTTAACCGCCCTCTAATGTTCTTTTCCTGGATTGTTCATGTACCTACTTACAACTCCCATTGCATGTGCAATATCAAGACTTGTGCAGACCATTGCATACATTAAGCTTCCAACTACTGATGCAAATGGAACTTTAGACATATAAGCCATTTCTTCCTGAGTCTTGGGACACTCCTCCTTACTTAATTTGAAATGGCTAGCCAAAGGTATACTAAGTAGTTTTGTATGCTGCATATTAAACCTTTTGAACACCTTTTCTATGTACTCACTTTGAGACAATGTTAATTTGCGATTCTTCCTATCTCTAGTTATTCTCATACTAAGGATTTGTTTTGCAACACCCAAATCCTTCATTGCAAATTGGTTTGCCAATTTTCTTTTGAGCACATTTATTTCCTACGTGTTAGAACCTACAACAAGCATGTCATCTATATACAATAACAATATAATATAGCTTCCATCATTTTGCCTTTTGACATAAGCACAATGATCAAAGTGACATCTAGTATAAACTTGTTTAGACATAAACCTGCCAAATTTTAGATACCACTACCTTGGAGCTTGTTTTAAGCCATACAAGCTCTTCTTCAACCTGCACAATAGTTTATCCTTCCCTTTTACCTCATATCCTTGTGGCTACTGCATATATATCTCTTCCTCGAAATCACCATGGAGAAAGGATGTCTTTAGATCTAACTGCTCAAGATGCAAATCTTCAGCTGCTATTAGACTTAAAATAATTTTGATTGAAGTCATTTTAACAATAGGAGAAAATATCTCATCAAAGTCTATACCCTTTTTTTGTGCAAACCCTTTCACCACAAGTCTAGATTTATCCCTTTTTCTACTTCCATATTCTTCCTTCAACTTGTAAACCCATTTATTCTACAATGTTATTTTACCTGCAGGCAACCTAAATAAGTCCCAAGTATGGTTATGTGCTAAGGAGTCCATCTCTTCTTTCATGGCTTGCTCCCACTTCTTCCTATTTTCTACCAGCACTACTTCTTCATAACATTCTGGTTCACCAGAATTAGTCAACAATACATAATATAATGAAGGAGAGTATTGTTCAGGGGGTTTACTTATCTTGGTAGATCTTCTAATACCACTCTCATGTGTTTGAGGTGCTTGTTGCTGTTGTGGTTGTTGTTCTGGCTATTGATCATTATGATTTTCAAGCACCATCACTTTTCCTGTGATCTCGTCAAGCGCTGTGTATTCTCTGTTTTCTTTTTCCTGTTTCTTTTCCTGTAGTTGATCCTTATAGAAAACCTTTTCATTGAATATGACATCTCTGCTCCTAATGATTTTTTGTTTTTCATAATCATAACCAAAATCATTAACACCATATCCAATAAAGGTACATTTCTTTGATTTTTCCTCAAGCTTTGTTCTATTTTCGTTATTAATGTGGACAAAGGATTCACAACTAAAAGTCTTTAAAAAAGAGTAGTTTACCTTTTTACTTGTCCATGCCTCCTTTGCAATACCACCATCCAAAGGAACTAGAAGGCACTATGTTTATTAAAGAAACCGTAGTATCTACAACATCTACCCAAAATTGTAGAGGCAATCCTACATGCAATCTCATGCACCTTGCACTCTCCACGATTGTCCTGTTCATCCTTTCTGATGCACCATTTTCTTGTGGTTTTCTTGGAACTATCTTCTCTCTACAAATTCCATTCTCTAAACAGTACCTATCAAACTCTTTACTGCAATATTCACCTCCATTTTCTAATCTGAGAAACTTCAACCTTTTCTCGTCTCATGTTCAACCAAAGCTTTCTATTTCTTGAAAGTATCAAATACATCAGATTTCTTTCGAATACAATAAATCCAAGTTTTTATGGTTGCAACATCAATAAAAGTAACATAATAACGAGAGACACTAAGAGATGATACCTGAGTAGGTCCCCATACATCAACAAGCTCTAATTTTTCAATTTTCTTTTCTTTCCCAACCCTGAGGAATCTGACTCTCTTCTATTTTCCATAAACACAATTCTCATGGAATTTTAAATCAACATTCTTCAAACCCATCAACAAATTTCTTGACTGAAGACTCTGCATCCTCTTCTCACTCATGTGCCTGAGCCTATGTTGCCACAATGCCGTATATTCTCCTATAGAGTTTAAAGCATTAATATAATTAGAAATACTAATGCATAAATACAATGTACCAACCTTTCCTCCTTTCGCTATTACCAGGGATCCTTTAGTGACGTTCCAGGTTTTATCTATGAAAGTAGTTATGCAAACTTCACCTCCCGAACTGCCCTATTGAAATCAGATTTTTGTTCAGATCTGGAACATGCCTTACCTCCTTCAATAGCCACTGATTTCCATTTTACTGTTTTATGAAAACTGTACCCATTCCAATGATTTTAGAGGGTTTATCAACACCCAATCAAACCTGTCCAAAATCTCCTTGAACATAATCATAAAAATGTTTCCAATCAAGTGTGGCATGGAATGAGGTCCCTGAATCTACCACCCAGGCATCAATAATATTTTCTAATGAATGAATCAAAGCATCTTTCAACACATCACCTGATGCATTCACTTCATGATTAGTTTCTTGCTGTGCATCTCCTTATTTTCCCTTTCGAGACTTGCAGTCTTTTTTCAGGTGTCCTTTCTTCCCACATTTCCAGCACACTATCCTCGATTTGGACTTGGATATGCCTTTTCTTGACTTACTATGATACCCAAGGCTCTTTCCTCTTTCCATTTTTCTTCCCCTAGTCTCTATAGTCAAAGCATTACCTGACGTCTGACCAGAGCTTTTCCATCACATTTCCTCACTAAGGATTGCACTGACAACATCATCAAACTTTAAAATACTAGATCCAGAGACAAAGTTACTAATGGCCATAACTAAACCATTCCAACTTTCTCGCAATGAGCACAAAAATAAAAGAGCCCTAACTTCATCATCAAAAGTTAGCCCTACAAAACTTAACTGACTGGTAACTGTATTAAACTCATTTAAATGATCAACAATAGATCCACCTTCTGACATCTTCATATTAAATAAACGCTTCATAAGAGATACCTTATTTGAGGCCGAGGGTTTTTCATATAGTTTGGACAATGTCAACATTAAACCCTCTCTTGTCATTTCCTTTGAAATATTAAATGCTACTGACACCGCTAGGCACATCCGTATTGTTCCAAGTGCTTTTCTATCAAGAATATCCCATTCTGTGTCTATCATACTCATCAGCTTCTTTATCTTTTTGCTCAATGGTTGGTACAAATCTCTTTAGTACAAATAATCTTCCATCTGCATCTTCCATAGTTGGTAGTTTTGGCTCTTAAATTTTTCGACTCTAAACCTACCATCTTTTGCCATTTCTACTACTCAAAACAGGAACCCTTCTCTCCCGCGAGTTTATCAGCCAAATTTACCTTTAGCTCTAATACCATTTGTTAGAAAATTATATATTACAGGGAAATGGAACATATAAAATATTGCAAAAATATAAACACAGAAAACACATAAAACAAGAGAGACACAGATATACGTGTTTCACCCAGTTTGAGCTACGTCCACAGAGAAACAACCAGTCCTTGTTTTTATATTATCCAGCAAACCAAAGAGATACAACCTACAGCAGATCCGCCATAATTCCCTCTTCACTCTCAATCTCCTCTCTCTTCCTCACTCAGAGTATAGATCTACATAGACACAATACAATTCCCTCATATATAGCGAGGGGTTGCCTTCTAGGGAAAAACACCCTAAATTAAACATAACTTTTACCGTCAGATCTCTGCCTAATGAACATCCTAGATTGACTACAAAATTACAACATTTTACAAGGCAAATTTAAATCTATTCTTAGCTTCAGGGGCACTGCCCCCAATTCCCCAGCCAGGGGGGGGCTCCCTAAGGTTTCAGTTGACCCCTCCTGGACCCCCCCTACAGCGAATATTTTACGGGCGGCGTTGCCGCCCCATTATGAACTGGGGTCCAATGTGATGATACCTTTGAATACAAAAGATAATGAGGCTCCACACCTAACATACATAATCCAGTTATTATCTATAGGTACATTCTCTCAATGGTATTTGACACAAAAAAAAAGAAAGAGTTGGTGGTTTGGGCTACATATTTCTCTGTTATCACTGGACATCTATATAAAATAGGATTTGATGAAATATTATAGAGGTATGTCCCAGAGTATGAACGACAAAGTATCCTTGTTGAAGCACATGGAGGAGTTGTGGGAGGGAATTATGCGGGAAGAGAAACCACATAAAAGATTTTACAAGTAGGACTATGGTGGTTGACTGTGCATAAGGATTCCAAGGTTTATTCCAAGGCATGTGATGTTTGTTAGATAATGGGGAGATCATAACGAAGAGATGAATTGCCTCTAAATCTGCAAGTGTCATTGCAGGTGTTTTTTAAGTGGGAAATAGACTTTGTGGCACCAATTCAGCCACTAAGAAAGAAGACTGGAGCTAGATACATCATTAGGTGACTAAATATTGAACAAGGTGGGATGAGGCATAGTCCGTGAAGGATTGTAGTGTGGCCACAACTCTGAATTTCATCTTCGAGTATATTTTGTCATGGTTTGGCTACCCGAAGATCTTTATGAGGGATAGAGGTTTACACTTTAAATGAAACAATTGTTGCTTTGATCAAAGAGTTCCATATGTGTCACCAGTATCGTATGCTGTATCATCCTCAAGCAAACAACATAGTTGAATCATTTAACAAAATTCTGGAGAATCCCTTAACAAAGATTTGCAATGCGAATCAAAATGATTGGGATGTGCATATACTTGTTGTTCTATGGGCATATAGAACTACTTGCAAGAAGTTGACTAGACAAACGCTATTTAGATTGGTTTATGGACAAGAAGAGATAATGCCAATGGAGTACATCATGCCCAGTTTGCGGATTGCTGTAGTTACAAACATGGCTGATTGGGATACCATGGAAGAATGACTACTGCAACTCGTTGAGTTGGAAGAATATCTATTCTTTGTGGGCTTTCATAAGCAAGTGCAAAATGATCGTGAAAAGGCATCACATGACCACCATATCAAACAACGCACCTTCAAGAATGATGATATGGTATTACTATAAGACAACAAGTTCCCAAAGTTCCTAAGGAAGTTCCAAATTTATTTGATAGGGCCATATATTATTAATGATATTATGAAGGGAGGCAAAGTTCAAATTTTCTACAATTATCTTAATAAAGACTTAATTGATTCATGAGAGTAGTAGATCTATTAGATTACTTAATGTTATGAATGTTTAAAGAAATCAACACAGAGTTAGGAGATTTTATCTATAAGTTATCTTAATTTCTGCATTTCAAGGGTTAGGGGTTGCGAAGATTGGAATAAGGTCCTACAAGTAACGGAAACCCATCACACAGACCTCTAGATGCAGAAACCTGGTTTTTTCATCCCCCAATACTACCTCGGGTGGCATTGCAACTGATCCAGAAATGGATCTTGGATAAACCTCTAAGCCTAAAAGACTTCATATAAGAGGTAAAAGGTGTTAAATGGCACAAATCCTTTGTAAATCAGAGGAAAATGAAAGTTGCAGGCATCTCTCAAAAATAGTCTCATTACATAGATCTCTTCATTCTGAATCCAACGCAAATTGAATGGGTGAAAACGAACTTCAGATGACGAAGTTATCACAGGAAGAAGTTTCCCTTTATCCTTTGAAAAAGAGGTAAAAATCATTTAAAAATGGGCAAAAGTCCCTTATAAGGCAAAATCGCATTGCATGAGGCAAAGACGAGGACTTAAAGTTGGGTGGAATGCACCCCCGATCAGCGACCTCTAATGATCATATCGGCAGGTCAGATCGGAGGCAGGCAGTGTATACCCAAGGCAAAGGTCTTGTGCTAATGTGATGGTGTGATCACCAAAATAAGTGGATCACAATCGGCGATACCACAAGGCAAAGGTGGGACCCCAAGTGATGTGATATCGTGATCACCAATATTGGTGGATCGCAATTGGAGTTACATAGAGGAGCAGTCATACACACATATATACATATGTGATTCAATCGCCGAACCCGATAACATTTTAAAACTATATTCCATAAACATTTCAAATCCGATATAAATCCATTGCTATGGGATTTTACGATATTTTAATGTATTTCTAAAATACAAAGGGGTAAGTGATTTTTGACTTGCGATAGCGACTCATAGGTAGACCCGATCGGAGAATAGACCAGATTTGAGGACATTTGAAATCCAGATGAGCAGTGTTTCTGGCGGATTTTCACAGTTTGAATAAATTTCTTTGTGTTAATAGAAAGTGGCCATTTCAGGGATTTCAAAGGCCTGATGCCCTCATCCGTCGCAGATTAGGTGGACGCCTCCCTTGAATGCATTATACAATGATTATTTAACACTAGAAGAAGGATTTGAGTAGGCAGAGGCCGAGAGACAGATGGCAGTCGAATAGACAATGCGCAGGGAAGCCAAAGAGCCACAGAAGGATGATTGCACATAGAGAAATGGCCGAGGTAGCCAAAAATATGGAAGCTCACCTCAAAGGAGGCAAAGAGCTCAATGAAAAGGCTAAATGTTGAAAGTAGTAGCAGAGATTCGAGAGAGCAGACAGAGTCGAAGAGCTACTGTGCAAAGCAGATGAGAAAGCCTTTGGGGTCATTTGAAGCTCAAGTGAAAAACTAGAGAGCTGAAGGTTGCAGAGGGCCAAGAAGCTAGAGGCAAAGAGCCAAAGCCAGAGAGCCAGAGCTAGAGCCAAGAGCTAAAGCCAAGAGCCAGAGCTAGAACCGAAGAGCGAGAGCGAGAGCTGAGAGCCAGAAAGTCAAGAGCTTCAATAGCCAAGGAATAACATGGTGTCTGAACCCGCTATTTTTGTGTAAAACTGCAAGATTTAAGCCAAGAGCTTGTAAAAAATACTTATACCATAATCCCAGAGAGCCTAGTTGAGTTGACTAGAGCTCACAGAGATGTAGCCCAAGAGTTGTGGGTGAATTCCTAATTAAATTGTTGTTTTGTGTGTTTTGTTTATTGTTGCATTACTGTATATTGTATATATTTACATATCAGCATACATAGCATATTTTAAAGAACATAAAAAACCAACAATAAATACAAGCATACACCTATATTTTCAAGAAGTTCTTAATTCCGCATTGGTTAATCAATAAGACTTGGGAAATTTAAAGTTTTGGAAGTGGGAGAGGTTCTTGTAAGTTAGACAAGAAACCTAAGTGCACCATTTTTAGATCAGGTGGTATTAGAGCCTAAGTTTGGTTAACTCCACCTTCAAAGAATGTTATATTATAATGCTTGATTGACAAAGCAAAGACTGCTTGTCTGAAAGGTGTTTGAACAACAAGAGGCTGATTGTATGCTTGTTTTGCAGACTAACTATTTTCTGACTTTGAAGAGGTAAGGGGGAAGTTTTTGCTAGCTCATTCCAGGAAGGAAAAATAGGAACAAGGGCTGAAGGCATTCTTCTATCCCAAAGGAACTCAAGGTAATCTGAAGCACAAGAGGTTTGTTGCAAAATGTTGCAGAATAAGCCCTTTATTATCTTGTTGAAGTTTTTTTGTTCATTGACATAATGACAAATTCTACAAGTGGGTCCTCAAATTATGTGTTCTTCACAAGATTCTTTGACGAGGAAATGAAGCAAGAATTGTCTACCATGATGGATATGGTGAGAGAAATGTATGAGTATGGAAGGAGGAACAACATGCTTAGAGAGCAGTTGAATTCCATGGAGGAAGAGAAGCAGCTGCTTTCTGACAAATTGCCGGAAATGGAGAGGTAACTTCATATTGCAAATATGAACTTGAAGAGGATGCATGAGTTGGAAACATACCTCTCTTTTGCCCAAGAAGCCTTAGTCAAGTATCAGCTTGAAGAAGAGGTAAACCATTCCATTTTGTCTTCAAATTCCTCTAAGGATGCTTATATTGGTTCTTTTGAAAAACATGAAAGAGGCATAGGTTTGAAGCTAATGTCCAAGATGGGTTATGAAGGAAAGAGCTTGGGAAAGCATGCACAAGGTATTGTTAAACCAATAATGGTTGAGGAAAGACCTATGTATTGAAGGTTTTAACCCCATATAGAAATTACTTGCATACGAATTCTAAATCACAGGAAAAATAAAAATGCGAGAGCATAACACAAAAAACACATATACACAGAGATTTCCCACTGGATCCCAAAACCGGGAGTACCAGCTTGATTTTTCATTATGTTCCTTTCAATGTTACATTACATATTTATACATGCCAAAGCATCCAATACCATGGACCGAAAAACCATCGCGTCCAAAACCATGGACCGAAAACCATCGTGTCCAAAAGACATGTGCGAAAATCATGCACAAAACCATAGGTGGGTCCGGCCATCCTAACATAGGGTCCAAAACCAAAATTTTCCGGGGCGCTGCCCCGAACCCCATAAAGTGGGGTTCTGGGTACCCCTCAAACCCCCTGTTAACTATGTGGAAAGAATATAACACAACCCAACAATCTCCCACTTGTTGTTTTCTTTCCATAGGGGGCCACAAGAGAGCTTAGTCATTTTTCCAACCTTGAAACACCCATTGTTTCTCTACACCAAGAGAACTTCTCAGAGCTAACAGATTTTGTCAATGCATCTGCAGTATTATTCAAAGTGTCCACCTTTACCAGCAACACCTGTTTGTCTTCTATCATATCCCTCACAAAGTGATGTTGAACATCAATGTGCTTTGTCTTTGAATGATAAGCAGGGTTCTTTGCCAAGAAAATTGCACTTTTGCTATCACAGTCTATCCTTATAGCTCTCTGTACTAACCCCATACATGAACATAATCTCTGCAACCAAACTGCTTCCTTGCTTGCATGAGTGGCTTCCATGTATTCTTCCTCTGTAGTTGATAGTGCCACTACAGATTGTTTCTTACTCATCGAACTGACTGCACCTCCAAATAGGCTAAACACATAACCACTAGTAGATCTTCTCTGATCCAGATCTCCAGCCCAGTCTGCATCAACAAAGCCATGAATATTCAACACTCTGTCTAATCCTGGTCTTCCTTGGTAGCACAAACCATAATCACTATTGCCACACAAATGCCTGAAAACCCGCTTCACTGCTGTCATTGCTCCTTCCCTGGTTTTTACATAAACCTGCTCAATACTCCCACTGCATGTGCAATGTCTGGTCTAGTATAGACCATTGCATACATCAAGCTACCGACTGCACTTGCATATGGAACACGGGACATGTCCTCTTCCTCTTCTTGTGTCTTGGACACTGTTCAACAGATAACCTCACACCTACAGGAATAGGAACCTTCACCGGTTTACTATCCTGCATATTAAACCTCTGCAGTATTGTCTCGACATACTTCCTCTGGTTTAACCGAAGCTTCCTCTTT